>PPHD01008613.1:0-21569 GCA_002909625.1 Bambusicola thoracicus | reverse complement strand
GTAGTTGTATAGACAGCAACTCTCAATTAAGAATTTTGTCCCTCTGCAGTTAGTTACAGATGCAAGCCTTAAACTCTGACTCCCCCTGTAGCCCTTTCTACCATTACAGCATTTCCTTTTGTTCTATTTCTGACTCCTGTGAATCCAATTCCTAGGTGCCTACAGGTCCAAAGCATCAGTTAATAGAATATACCTGGACAGGCTGGGAGCCTTATCTCTCTGAAGCAGCAAAACCATCTGCTTTAAATATAAAACATACACTAATGCTATTTATTGTATAATGTATTTATAGCACACATACTATTTAATAAGCTATTTACAACTAACACCTTGATTAGATGCTATAATGCAACACAACTTCTTTCTTTTGATCTGACACAACATCCATGTTACTGTCTTGGTCTTTGTAGTTGGACATAGTGGTGACTCAGTGGCCAGACACCACAGTTGTGTACGTGTATCCATAACACAGTTACTGGTGATTAGCTGGTTACTTTCCCAAGCACTAATTCTTTAAGTCCCAGTATCAGCATTAGAAAAGTTTAGCTGATGGGAAAAGTCTGGGCCTGGGACAGTGCAGTGACAAAGGAAATGTAAAAGCAAATTTTCCTGGGGAGGATTAGCCTATGGCTTAGGTAGCGTTATTTGAATTGGCTTCTTCCTTTAACAAATATGCCTGAAAGAGAATGCTATTTGGCTCTAGAATGAACTCTCAGTTGGCTTCAGACTACAAGGGGTACGACCAAATCCCAGTCGATTTGCACTGTTTCCTGGTGGCACACACACATTTTTTTTTTGTATGCTGGTCATACAACCCACGCATTCCTATTGAAACATCATAACTAGGATAACTTCTTTTTCTCTTTAACCTGGCCTAGCTTGCTTTTAAATCCAGCTGTGTCTTTTCACCCGAGGTGAGGCTTTTCAGTTAAGCAACATTATGTAAACATGGATTGTAACATTCCCAAACCCACAGTTAGTCAACAAAAGATCAAACGAATCAACAAGCTTTCACTGGAGCCATCAAAGTCGCTCAGACTTCCTCAGCAAGAACTGCCAGCTTATATCTTTTCTTCCCCCAGTGGTAAAGATAAGACTATTTGTCTTTCTTTCACGGTTACAAATAAATAAAGAAAAAAGAGACAGCAGTTTAAAATGATATCTTAATCAAATCTGTTCACTAAGGAGTTTGTATTTCAAGCCTTTACCTGCATTCCAGACTGAAGTCAAAATGTCAAACTTTCCTCCTTTATCTTCTGTCCTTGACTCAAGGGAAGATCCATATCGCACAAAATGAAACAAATGTTTTCCTTAAAATGCTTCAGCAGGGCTCGATTTTTGTAAGACAAGCCACTTCTGCGGCAGGTGCTTTGGTTTTAGGCAATTAAACTAACTGTCACTAATGCTACAGCTGCTGAAATAAGAGGAGAAAGGGTAACTGGGCTGACTGGATGTCTATGGTGAATGTGAGGGTAAAGGTACATGGGAAGGAGATTTTTATAAGTAAATAAATGCTTATTTAATGCATCTTTTTTTCTTAGTATTTAATCTACTTTAATCCTAAGTGTATATCAATATCTCATCTGTATTCTCCTGTTTCCTAAATCACCTCTGCTATCTGGACCACTTAGAACAACCAGTCTGGATGTTCGGAGAACAGAAAGCACGGTCTGAGCTGTGGAAAGCACAGCTGCTAAGGAGAGAATGCAGAAGTATGGTTGGTTTGGTCTTCTATACCAGAAGACTTAAAGAAAGCAGTGTAGACTTAGAAAGTAGTTGCACAGGAGAAAAGGAGAAAGAGTTTTTCATGTCCACTGATGATAGGACTAAAAGTAGTTGTCCAAGCAAAGTACCAGAACTTGGAACACCCTCGGCCAGTATAATCCTCACTGATAGATACCTTTTTCTTATTAATCTTGTATTCCTGAAGAGATTTTTCACCTGCTATGGCCTAATTCCACCTATGCTTAGACTGATTCCTTCTTCCTTTCACCTTTTCACGCTGTACTTCCTCAGGAACAACAAATGTGTATCTCAGTGTTTGTGTACAACAGCTTAACTGCTTGAGATGCTATGGTTGGAAATAATATCATGAACAGAGACTGTCAAACAGGTGTTTGTTTGTGATCTAATGGAGAACCATCTACTGTGTTAAAAGAAGTCATGGGGTCACCAGTTATTTGCATTTTCCAACATACTTCTGGTTATTCCACGCAGGAGTTTTGTCTGCACGGACCCTAAGGACTTTCATGTGTTTCTTCAGCATTTCTAACCATCTCATGGCTTGAGCAGGGATGGAGGCCCACTCAGGGCTGTTGCTCTGGAGAACAAAGCCAAAGCCTGGGGAGAAGGGGAGATGGTCTGCATACAAAGACACTGTTTCTTTCCCTGTAATCGTGAGTGCAACTAGCAAAAGAGAATGCCAGGCACAAAAAAATACGTTTCCACTGTTAAAGTGCAGCCAGGAAAAGGTTAGAAAAATATTTTCATGCCTCTGAAATCATCTTTAAAAATAGTTTGCAACTGTAAATGGTTTTTCTTTCTCCTTCTGTTTAACACCTCTGAGGATATTTCCGACTGGATATCTTTTGGAGCTCTCATTTATATTACTTGCTTCTGCACAGATAACTTCACTGGTGCTAAACTTGGGCCAGTGCTGTGTTTCTGGAGGCGGAGATGCTCAGACTTCACGCAGCAAGGCCTAGTGCTTACCCCACGGAGAGCAATTGTGCCATATGGGTGCAAACACACTGACATCTCTGAAATTCGTTCTGCAATTATTTTGTGCTCCTACCTTTCATTTTCAAAACTACACTACAGGCTCCCATTTGGTACTCCCCAGTCTTTCTCATAGCAGGAATCTGCAGATCGCTCCTTTGGAGCTGCATTTTTCTCAACTATCCTGAAGGAAATATTTCTGTGGTTCCGCATTTTACGTAAAATAAATGATAGTTTGGTGGTTAGACTACATGACCTTCGTGGTCTTTTCCAACCCTTATTGTTTTATGATTCTACTATTCTTTAAGTCTATGGTTCTATGATTATGGTATGCTATGTAATGCTTGCTACCAGCATATTCCAATTCAATCTGCTGGCTAAAAGGAATTAATATTAGGTCACTAAAGACATTTGGATGTCCCCGCTAACTTCTTTACGAAATCATACGTTGCAAAGCTTCCTGAGCAGTCTTGTCCTGCCCACTTGACTGATATCAAGCAAAGAGATATACTTCAGCAGGGAAGTTAAATCCATCTTCTCTGTGTAATTTCAAGCAAATGATTGCTGCTGAACTACACCAAAAATATCAGCTTTTTGTTTATTTTTAAACAATAACATGCCTTGATGAGTTTCATGCACTTGGTTTTGTACTGCAGACTTTCTATCTGTTCCTCCCTCACAGAATCTTATAACCCATAAGCCCCCACCATTTATACTCACTGCCAACTCTGCTTTGTCTTTTAGATGCTCTTTCCACAACCCCTACTTCAGAACCATCTCCCATCACTGCCCCTCTGCCATCCCAGCTCTCACTGAGCTGCAGACCTTGTGTGAGCCATGCATGCTACCCCCAGAGCTGGCCCAGCCCTTTGTCCTTATCTCAATAGCAAGGCTCAGCAAATTGTTTTTTATGTCATCCTGTACAGGCTGCCAACTCCTCCCATCATCACTGGCCTCCTGTTTCAACAGAACTGAAATAAAGGAGTTCTGGTTATTCCGCTGATAAAAATCATTATTTCTTGGGTAACAGTAAGAAAACCTCCAGGTACAGTCAAACACTTCCAGGAGAGTGAAAAGAAACTTTGTCTGAATGACTTGAGTGACAGATCCTCTTTCTTCATCAGACAGATAAAGCAAAATGCTCCACTGGTGCCACCTGGAAGCAGCTAACTGCCTGCTGCCAGGCCACCTACTGCCTTCCTCTCACATCCCCATCCCTTCTCTGGGTGCAGCCACACACAAAATGTGCTTGGAGCCATGCAGAGGTGATTTTATCCTGACAAATCTAACTGTTGCACTCTGTGAACGCTTTGTGGCTTGTTTTCCTGGCATCAACTGGAGGCAAAGACCATAAGCCCCTCTTAGTGCAGTATGTTTTCTGTCCTTTACATTTTCAGCCACGTGCAACCTGATCTATCTGTGTGTGTCTCTGCACATTGCAGGGGAGTTCAACTAGATGGCCTTTAAGGGTCTCTTCCAACTCAAACAATTCTATGATATGATTCTTTCTGTTTTCCTTGTTTTCCAGCCACAGGCAGCACAAAAAAGAACATCCTTATGACCTCCCCCAAGTAAAGCCATTCTCCTCTAGGTCCAAGAATCAGTGAACAAAGGTTTCCCTTGTCTGCAGCAGCAGACAGCCGCATCCTACTGATGTGAGATTGCAGACCCTTTCCATCACTGTAATGAATCCTTAAGCTCAGCTTGGTGAGGAGAGCACCTGAACATGATAGCAGCAGATGGTGCTGAGATGGTCTGAGAGCTCCGTGACACGCAGAGCATGCCCAGGGTGTTTCCAGTCATCAGATGCTGAATTTATGCCACTTTTTTACTTTGTAAATGCTAATGAAGAAAAAGGACCCTTTCACGCTATGTGGCTCCCTTTCACTACCTCCCTGCATTTGCATGCAGACACTGTCTGGTTTTAGCTTGTAATAGATACCAAATTGTCTAAATGGATCTTCACTGAAAATTCACCCTCCCAGTTTGGTTTCTCAGGCATCCTTCACTCACTCGCCCCTGTCAGAAATGCTCTTTGTCCAAAAGGAAAGCAACAAACAGACGCTAATCTTACTGGAGTCCATGACATGCATTGCCCTTGCAGAGTAACCTTGTCCACTAACCCAATAAGTGCAACCTGGTTACATCTGAGGCAGTAGTTAAATACTTCTAGTTTAACAGATAATTATGCCATTGACACAGAATTATTAAGCTTCCTCCACAAAGTCTTTCTCTCTTTCTGTTGACTAACGTCTAAGGAAAGTTTTCTCCTTTCTAATCAAGTTGTAGATGTGAAAAAAATTTCTTCTCAGGAAGAGTGGTAATGCACTAAAACAGACTGCCCAGGTGGTGGTGGAGTCACCAAGAAAAATGCAGATGTGGCACTGAGGATATGGTTAGTGGGCATGGTGGGGAGGGGTTGATGGTTGGTCTAGATGATCATAGAGGTCTTTTCCAGCATTTATGATTCTATGATTCTGTGATTCTACCTCATTGTAAATGGCTTTTCCATATGTATCAAGACTCCTAAGCAATTCCAAGACAAACCCTCTTTGAGGACATATCCAGGTGACCCTGAAGTTGCAGTTTGTCACTGATGTACCTCAAGGAAGAGTGGAGGATCACAGTTTGGATTCATACTTCACTGCTCCTGGGGTGCACCTGCACACAATCTTTGTTTTTATTAGTCCTGCTTATTGTCATCACAAAAGAGAGCACTCTAAACAGTCATCTTTTCATTCAGCTGTTGTGACATGTACTTCAAAGAAAGAAGTGAGAAAGAAGACTCTTTGTTTTCCATGATTCCATGATTCAGTGCTGATTCTGATCAAGATGGCTCAAGGGGCTCCTTGGAAGATGAAATTCTATTTCCCAAGTCTAGTTAAAGTCCTGTCCAGCCTGATAAAAAATGAAAATGCTATTTGGGCTGGTAGCCCATTCAAAATGAGATTATTAGCCTCCATTCCATCCTCACATACCAGGTGTTCATATTACATGGTTGCACTGCAGTGGTCTCAGCAGTTATTAAAAATAGGCAATTCCCTCTTTCCTTATCAATGATGTACATGTCAACGTGGTGACGTGGGACTGGAGGACGTGGGGACCAATAATGCTTCCTTTGCAGTTGATCTGTTATACCTCTGGTTCTTTAGATCTCCAGCTGCTGATCAGGGTGGATTCCTTGGCTTCAAACTAACTATGGTTTTGGCTGAGCGACATCAAGTTTTCAGAATTACAAGCCACTGCTATATTTCCCTGGAGTATCAAACTCACTTACTCAAGCTGAAATAATTAAGCCTCTTCATTTTACCTGCCCTTCCTGAGGAGCACTGGGAGGAAGAGACTCACATGAAGGTACTAACTCCTCTGTCTCCTTCACATGATCTGCATCCATCTCCACTTTCCTTTCTTCACGATGACTTCTCCAGCCTCGTACTGCTGGCACAGGCATTTTCAGTAACTCTGTGACTACTAAGCTGAAGGAGTTCTCTAAATTTTCTTTCTTGGAGACTTAGTCCTCTAGGATTAAATCCATTCTCCTGGTTATGCCCTTCTCAGACTTGGGGATGGTCTAAGAAGGTCTACTCATCTGAGCATTGCAGGCCAGGTAGCCCCATAGTTGATAGGACTCTAATAATCTCTGTAGCTTCTTGGGATTTTGTAGTAGCTAAATGAGCATGCACCTTTTTTATTATTATATTTTTATATTACTTTGGCATGTAAAATGGCATTTCAACTCCAAAGATATATGCATATTTTTTTTAAAATTAATACTTAGGAAAGGAACTCTCCTTTTCTAAGGATGAAGAGGTTATTTGTTTCAGTCACAATCTCATTTTATTTCAGTTTTGGAACAGTTTTCTGTTTTATATTTAGTGCGTCTGACATGTGTGCTATTTGCAATTCATTTATTATCCAATGAAAGCTATTGCTCCAGTTTATAATTATTGTTTCCCTCCCAGTTGCTCACAGACACCCCTTTGTAGCATGCACGTAATAGGTTTTGGCAAAACCTTGAATTTTTTTCAAAAGTTCATTCTGTTATTCAGTCTTATTCACAGACACTCCAATATTCTAAAGCCAGTTCAGCTGCATGAGGTGATGCTGATTAGCAGTGATAGGTGCCGTGCTTGTGCTAGTCCGTTATTCAGCTCTTCCATTAATGCATTTTTGGAGAGTGACATGACCTTTCCATCCAGTTTCCTTGCAAAAGGTCTATTCTTCTCAAAACCCCTTCCTTTGGATAGAAAAGCAGAATATTCCTACTTGTGAGCTCCTCATCAGATGCCATTTCATGGAAATTCTGTGTTCTCGTTTAAAGTAGAAGTGTATTTCTCACATACCAGTTTCTTGGTTTTACATCTATGTTTGGGTACTGACGCCATTCTCAAGATGTTCTGGAGTTCAGTGCTTTGTGCTTATGTGCAACCAACAAGGGATCTGTGTGAGAAGTGAGTCTGGGGTGCTGACTTTCTGGTATATCCATGTCTATATCCTCTGTGCACAGTCATAAAACTTCCTCACAAAGCAAAAATTCATTTTTAAGTAAACTTCTACTGAAGCATAGGAAAGTCACCTCTTCTTAATGTATTAGGTATGTCTGAAAAGAACTGCATGAAAAAAGTAAATAGTTTATTTATTGAAAAATGGCATCTACTCAAAATTATTTGGATATTTCAGCTAAATTAACTGAAGAAATGCAATTGACTAACATTTGGGGAACCATTTTCAACACACAAGCATTCTGATGAAGCAATTTGTTTCATCCCAAAGGTAAAGTTTACATTTGCTCAGGTGAATGTCATCCTAAAACTGCTCTCTGACTACCCAGGAAACATAAGCAACCATCTCAGCTGTGGATATTGGCAGTGAGGATATCTGTGGTTACAGGGCTATGTCCCAGCTGAGCCATCCAATGGGGAAATAATATCCTTTTGCCAGAAGCCCCTAACAGCACATAACAAGATCCCAGGAGCTGACATGTTTTGTTAAAAAAAGTCACAAGATGAGACAGATTGGTACAGACGAGGTTAAAAATGTTATTCAAGGTCACTTAGCAACTTAATGGCAAGGCTGAAAGCAGAGCAAGGTCAGTGCCTCATTTCTCCAAACCAAATTACTTCCCCTAATTATGTGGGGCAGCCCACACTGTGAAGGAGTGAACACAAAGGGCATGGGATGCGTGAAAGCTGCAGCGAGGTGAATGACTTCATGGTGCCCTTTTGGACAACTATTAGTTTTTCTCTGGGGGCACTTTGAAAGCAATAACTAATACAGACTTGAGTGAGGTAGAAATGCAAATAGAGATGCTGGTGGGAAATTTAGGTACAGGAACAGAGAAGAGAAACAGGTGAATCTGAAAGAAACAACAAACTGGACTATGAAGAAAGAATCAAAGTCATTAAAGTTGGAAAAGATAACTAAGATCATCTAGCCCAACCATCAGCTCATCCTCACCATGCCCACTAAACCATGTTCCTCAGTGCCTCATCTCAACAGTTCTTGAACACAACCAGCAACGGTGATTCCACCACTTCCCTGGGCAGTCTGTTCCAATGCATCACCACTCTTCCTGAGAAGAAATTGTTCCTAATATCCAACCAGAACCTCCGCTGGTGTAAATTAAGGCCATTACCTCTTGTCCTATCAATGCTACCTGGGAGAAGAGGCCAACCACCACACTGCTACAACTTCCTTTCAGGGCACTGCAGAGAGCTATCAGGTCTCCCCTGGGCCTCCTCTTCTCCACACTCATCAATCTCAGTTCTCTCAGGCTCTCCTCGTAAGACTTGTGCTCCAGACCCAGTATATCCTTCTTACAATATTTACGCACAAGAAACTGCTATAATGCAGCAGCCCCTGCTTGGCCTCCTCACGCACAAGCATATGAGACAATATGCTTCCCACAAGTCTTCCAACATGCCAGACAAATCATTTTTCCAGAGAAAAGGCAAAAAAGGAAATTGGATGAAGGCTGGGACCAGAGATACAAGAGGAAGAAGTGGGAAGAGGGAGTGATAAAATGGTGAGCATAGACAAGCATTGGCTGTGCAGAGATTTACAGAGCTTGTTTTAGCAGTAAACAGTATCCTTTGGTCACTTGGAGCACCAGTACAGGGCTGTCCTGTGCTTCCCATCACATAGCTGCCATCACTGCTGTGTTTGCCCATTAATTTCACTCCTTGGAGACATCCAAAAGCTGCCCGGACATGATAATGAGCACTGTGCTATGGGTGTCCCTGCTGGAGCAGGGGTTGGGCCAGAGGGATCCAGACGTTCCTTAGCATCTGTGGTTCTATGATAACAGTGGCTGAAGATCCAGAATAGGAACTCTGATTACAGGATGGGTTCAAACTAAATGGGTAAAGAAGATTTTTATTTTATTTCTTTTTATTTTTAAATCTCAAAATATTCCTTGAAAGCAGTTCCTCACCAGGAACTGAAGGGAAATAGCCTGGTTATGGTTTAACGGACTAGCCCAGAGAGCTTCACATAAAACAACTTTCATAAATGAGAAATGTTGTAAGAATAGCTAAAATTGGAACTTACACAAAATATGGTGCCTTTTATTTGCATATGGCCTCAATGATTATGTGCAAGATTTGGCCCTCCGCACAACAAGTGCCACATTATGGTTATAGAAACACGATGCCTTTGTTTTGGCAGAAAATAAATCTCTTAAGGTAATCAAAAATTCATGTAACCTAGTCTAAAAATATCCCTTCCAAAACTGTCTGTGCCAGACAGGACAGGAGAAAATATTTGCCTTTGCCCAGGATATTGATCTATAAAATGTTTCTTTTCTTCTGACTCCTTTGCCCCCTTGGTTCTCTTCCAAATTCTCCTCTTGTGGTGCTTTCAGTGGAGCAAAGGGTTCTGGGAACATCTTGAAACACAACTTTGCTAGCTATTTCCTGATTTTCATTTACACTGAGGCCCTGTACACAGTTCTGGCAATTCAGAGACAGATAACTCCAATTTTTAGCTCTCCAGACTCCCCCCAAATTTGTACAAGGACCTTTGTATGAATGAGGACTTAATATGCATGTTATTGCAAAGTTGCTTTGGATGCCCTTTCCATTGCATAGAAATTAATGGAAGTGAACCTGGAAAAAATGTTTCACTTCCTATGAAAATCAATCCACCTCAAAAGGAATCCTCATAAAACCAATACTGCTGGAGGCAGGGATTTTTCTGAATAAAGTAAGTGTCTGGGTGCTCAGGAGGTGGATTTCCTATTCATTGGTGTACACTAGTGGCTTTATAATGCTATGGTGATGCAAAGCACCTATATTAGCTTAAAAATACATGGATGGGATCACTGGAACAAAGTGAGCTAAACCAGTGTGTCTGGCAGTTGCTATACTGGTTGAGGAAGCTCATTTAGAACTCCTTCCATTGCTCACCACTCACCTCCCACATCTTTTCAAGATGAAGTGAGGAGAAATTTTACCACTATACACCTCCAAGACAAAGATTTTGTTTAACGGCTACTTTTCTTCAAAGGCCAACAGTGTAAAAATAGTGATGGAAGTCTCTGGATGAACATATAGTTACAAGACAAAGGGTTTGGAGTGGAGATAGATTGTTTCTTGTTTAGCAGAAATAGCAAGTGTCTGAGGGATGACATTTCCAAATATCCCACCTGAATCTTTTACCTGGCACTTATCATACCAGAATAGTGATGGATACAAGGTTTTGTACAGCTGACTGGTGTTCCTGTGGATCGTTTTTCCACTAAGGGATCTGTTTCCCCATTAGCAACTCTTTTTATTTCAGACAGAATATGGTGCTTTGTTTGTGTGTTTGGCTTGGTTATGCCTTGTAAAAGGGAGGTGGAGACACATCTCGTCCTTTACATGACTGTCTTAACAGCTCTCAAAGGCTGATGGGCAGCTGTCCCTTCTGCTTCCACCCTGTACTTCAGGCAGATCATCACAGAGATAAATAAATATAGCCTCCTATTAAGCATAAATAGGCGTGTCTTTTGAGGGACGCAATCAGATAGGAAAGAGTTTAAACATCCATTTTACTTGCACAGACATATGTTCTCTGTCAGTAAGGAGGAACAACACAGAGGTTTACTCTCAACTCAAGCATTTCAAAGTGCAGTCAATAAAACCAGTGTATAATAGCTGCTGGTAACCACAACCATGTATCAAATGAACCATCGTGGTTTTGAGGAAAGAGAGTGTAAGGAAGCCTTACAGTCACTGAACCAATCTTTTTCCTGGAATACTATACTTCTAAAATAGCTTAACAAAACACTACCAAGATCAAGGAATATTTGCTGTCAAAGACCAAAGAAAGCACTGGGTTTGTAAATGGAGAAGCCTTCAGAGGCCAGAAAGAGCGCTGAAAATGGCCTTTCAGCTTCTCTTTCTCTTCTTTCTGGTCTGTATTCAAGTTGCAGTTGTTTGTATCTATTTGAAGATGTAAATCCTTCTTTTGAATGAATTCTCCTAACTCAATTCAAGTTTCATATAGATTAGGCTTGATATCTGTTCAAGACCCATTACATAATCTGGCATTCAGAAATCTCAACATGCAGGTACATATCTTTGTACATACGTGTACACACATTCTTCATGTGATGAAAATGAGACATCATCATGCCTGTCGATTAAATTTGGTTATGAATAAAAGAGCTGGGAGTTCATGAATAAGAAACTGTTATGGTATTATATATTGTCATATAAAATGTGTTTCTTTCCTGGGAAGAGGCCCTGAATGCCATAACCTTATGCAGCACACAACTGGTAAGCCAGTTAAATTGTTCTGAGAGAGTGAAAGAAAGTAATACCCCTCCTGAAAAGAGCCTGAGATCTTTCCTGAAGTCACCATAACTATTCCTTAAACTCCATGTCCAAGTCCAGTAACTTGCAATTTCCACTGCAAAAGCAGGAGGGAATTGGATGAAAAAATCACTCGCTGTACAGAAACAAGAACTTTTACACAGCTTGGTTGAATTCCTTCGTTCTCTAACTTCTTCTGCCAGATCCTCTTAAAGAGAGCAAAATTAATGATCTCATATGACTACCTTTAATGATAGCTTATTACACTAATGGGGAATCTTGCTTTCAGTTTAAAACTGGAGATGTTTCTGCTACTCGTTACCTTGTATTGGCCATAAAAACACAGTGGTGTGGGAATGAGTCATTTCAGTAACAACCTACCTTTCAACTATACAGCTCGTCCCTTTCTTAGACTAATCAGAAACACTTCAAACTATATTTTAAAATATAGGAATGTTTCCCAAATTATGCAGAAGCTCCCTCATTCTGAGTCACTCTCAACCTCATGCTAAATATTAGTCAGAAGGAAGATGGTTCGAACAGCACAATGGGACAGAACTTAACGGAGACTGTTCTTCATGTTTCCATGACCAGCACCCATAAATCAGTGAAACAGATTCTCATTAGATGTTGTGTCTGTTTCTACCTTTATTGCCGAGGCAATGGTTTTCTGTAAATTTGAAGAAACAACAGTGTTCAAAACTCTTCTTTGAGAGATTCGCCAATTTATAGTAATTTGTAATTGTAAATTAATGCATTTTTTCCCCTGAATATACTGATATCTTGCAAATATATGCTCAGAAGGGCACACTGTTCCATGATCTGTCTTTGGAAATTTCCCATAAATGTAAAGTTAACTAATCCACCCAAGTGAATGCAGTACAAGCACAACTACATCAATGTGTTTCTTACATATTTTGGCAAATTACTAGGATCTGGTTATCAAATTTATGATGTTCTGCTCCTGTAATAAATAATCTGTGAACCCATTAAAGCTGTGTTTCTCATGTGTCATTAACTATAATACACCAACCACATGTGCAAGCATAATCTCCTTCCTAAAGCCAGATACTGTATATCAAACTTCAGATTTTCTATGTAGACTGTTGTAGAAATCTTGGAACACGTGAAATGAATGTTTGCTACATATTTGAGACCCATAAAAGGTTGAGTTAATTTCTCCAAAAGTCAAATAGGTTTTCCACTCAACAGATTCATCTTTTTCGTTCAGTGTCTCCTTCCATCACATCCATCTGCCAATTACCAGGAAAAAGTAACCCCTGTTGTCAACTTGCATAAAGTTACATCTACGCAAAGTATTTTTTGCTAATATGACATCTGGCAGTTTCAGTCTACACTCACAAATATCAGACCAGTTTTATTCTCCTCTACCCTTCGTAGAATCAATGGAATCATAAAATATCTGGAATTGGAAGTAACCTACAAGGCTCATGGAGTCCAACTCCACACAGACCACCCAAAATCGAAAGCCGATGTCTGAGAGCACTGTCCAAACACTCCTTGAACTCTGGCAGCTCGGGGCTGTGCCCACCACCCCTCTGGTGCAGAACCTTTCCCCAGACCCCACCTGATCCTCCCCTGATGCAGCCCCATGCCATCCCTTCCTATTTGCTGGTCCTATTGCTGATCACCCTACCTATTTTACAGCCACTAGCAGATAGCTTTATTTTCTTAGCATCCCACAGCAATTAATCTCCACCCAATTTTATACCTTCTACCACCATAATTTCTCTATCTCCTCCATAATAAATAAAACCACCTTGAGGATGAAAAAAAAAAAAAAAAAAAAAAACAAGACAAAAAGATTCAATTATTTGCTCATGGTTGCACTGGAGCTCTGTGATCAAAGCTTCTTTCACAAGTGCCAGTGCAGCAATGAACATCACCCTTCCTTCTGGCACTAAATGCACACGCTTTTGCAGATGCTTGAGAATTCAACCAGAAGACAATGCTCTTCTTGCCAGCAGCACCACCTCCCACTTCAAACACAGCAAGCTGCAGTATGAAAAAAAGCTGGTAATTGTCATCATTGTGTCACCACTCAGCAGCAAAAGTTGCATTCAGTCTTCCAAACATTCATGTCACCCTCTTGCCCACATTCAGTTGTGAATTTTCATTTTCGAGGACGTTTTTACCATGATCTGTTTCTGACAAGGCTCAGAGAGGAAACATCCATGATATTACAGCCATCTACATACTGTTTACTAAATAATTCTTTTTTACATCCCTCCAAGTGTTTTCTTCATAGGGAACCAAGTATTCTTATAAATAAAACAAATGACATATGAAATGATAAAAGTGCCCACTGAGTAAACGAAAGATATCCTTTATTTTCAGAAACATACAGCTTTACAAGTTTAATGTGGAGTGCTGTGCTGTGCCAGATACATTTGGAAACCATCCCAACTATCACTTTGAAATCCTGCCTATTTAAAAGTTTTGGCAACTTCAATTGCAGGCACAAAAGCTTCAGCAAAAACTGCTGTTTTAATGAGGCCAGCTCTGCCAGGAAGTGACAAAGCAACCAGTGCCATCTGTTTGCATCTACCCACATTTAATCTATTAATATGAGCCAAAATTGCAGTCGTTAAGTATTGTTTTACTGGTATCATTATCTGGCCTAAAAATAAGCTATGGGTCTTATTCATTGCTGGAGTAACTCTACTGAAATCAGCACTGTTACATCAGATATAAGTTTGACCCAATGCTTTTTTTGGCCAGAAAAGAAAATCAGAAAAATTCAGCTACATATGCAATGAATGCAAACGAACTTTGACTAAGAAGGTGAATGTTTTTGTTCATATATACATTACAAGCTGAGAACTAACTACCGTCGTGGGTCACAGTGTCTCTATCCTGAACCTCTGTGGAGTTAGAATGCTTGGAATAAATGCAAGCTAAAAAGGTGTTTCTATGTTACTGTGCTACTATTGAGTTTCTATTCAGTTATCCAACATGCAGTAGCCAAGTAAATCCAACTGGCTTGTTTTCTATGCAATCCTTAGGTCCCTTAAGATATTTTTCCACAGTTATAAAACTTTGGGACATGCACTGATAAAACATCAATATGGGCACTTATGGTTTCCTTACACATCAATGAAAGACTTAAAACCACAAATTGATTTGACACTCCAAAGGAGTATACTGCTGAGAAATGTCTGCTTACATTTCATGATGTCTGTCTACACATTAAGAATTGAGCATCCAGGGTTGAGCATAAACTGCAGGAAGCTGGAGCACTTCTTGGTCTCCATTCTCAGTACAAGCTTCAGCTACATCTCAGCTCCGATACAGTGCATACCAGAGGTATAAATGTCCTTTCCCACCTCCTCATTTTCTAATTTCTGGGAAGACCCTACACGTGGATTGAAAGGAAGCCAAAGCCAAACCCAGTGCTGCCAAGTTGATGATTATTTGGTATCTTAAACAACAAAGCTGTCCCAGTCACAACTCTGAGCAGCACCTTCCAAAGGAGAAGACAACTAAAAGAGGAAGCCCCATTTAAAGAATGATGGACTGCCTGGAGAAAACAGCAAAGTATTTCAGGTTATCTTTCCTGGTTGGCTGCACAGCCATCCTTCCTGCCAGAACAGGTAGGCCTAGACACAGGAACTTATTTCCTCCATTTTTGATGGTATGAGATTATATACTTGCAAAAGGAGACAGACACGCAATGTCTACATGTTGTTAAATAAGTGCTAACATAAAATAGATATATTCAAAGCAAACAAAGTGAAGCTCTAAGCTTTTCAATACCTTCAGGATCTGAAACAGGCCATTTCTAGCGGATGGACAAGGAAATTATTTTAATTTCCCCCTTGCTTTCCATATTTATTCCTCAGGTCTTTCATGACTTTATTTCTTATTTGTTTGAAAAACTGTTTATGACCTATGTCCTCCGAGTTAATGCTACATTTTACTTCTATGCTATGACCTCTGAGATTATACTGGATTTAGAGACTTCAGTTTAGTCTTCAGTGGCTCATATTTATATCAAATCTGATGCATACTATGGGTCATAGGCTAAAAAAGTACATAACAGAAGACAGCAGTTTGGTAAAAGCCCTGAGTGCTGGAGTACGTTGGCAGGCTAATCTATCATGGCTAAGAATTACTATATCCATGAGTCTATACCACACAAGCAGCATACTCTGGCCTCACGGCTGTATGTTACGGTAGGCTCTGCAACCTCGCTCAGTTATTTTCAGTATTGCATCAATAGCCACAGAGAAGTTTGTTTTGTAAAGAGGTGGTGCAGCTTGTTGAAGTATCTGCTTCAACCTCCTATTTGCAAATATTGTATTCAGGGTTTTGATCACACTTTTTAGATGCAACAGACCCTTCTTTTACTTAGCAGTGCTCCTTTTATCTTGCATGCCTGATTCTCAGTCATTAGGATTCATCTCGGCTATGACATGAAAATTTTTAGCATTTTCTGCCCTTTTAATGCCAAAGCTCACAACAGCTTAGAGATTTTAAGATACAGTGCATACTTCACGTTTATTTAAGATATTAGTGTATCGTATGCTGAATTTGAAGACTGTTACAAGGTTCAGTGCTCATTTCCTCTCAACACAACAAATTGCAGCTCACAGGGTTACCTCAAGCACTGCTGGGGGATGACCATGAGGCACTGCCCCACAACCCTCCTACATGATGAGTCTGCTCTATCAGCACAGGCTAAGTAGGGTAACCTTGAAAGAATAATTCTTTCTAACCCACCAAGAATCACAGAATTATAGAATTGTTTGACTTGGAAGGGACCCTTACATTTCATCTGGTCCAACTCTCTTGCCATGAACAGGGACACCTACAGCTCCATCAGGTACTCAGAGTCCTGTCCAGCCTGACCTTGGGTGTCTCCAGGGACAGGGCATCCACCACCTCTCTGGGCAACCTATGCCAGTGCATCACTACACTTATTGTAAGGGTTTCTGGAGATATTCAAGACCTGTCTGGATGCTTCCATACTCAAACTATTGTAGGGAGCTTTCTTTTGCAGGGGGTTGTACTCAATGATCCCCAGAGGTCCCTTCCAACCCCTACAGTTCTGTGATTATGTGATTCTCTGATATACAGATCCTTCTCTCCAAATAATAATAATAAAAAAGACATTAAAGCTAGGATCCAGCAAGGTAACAACTGCTAAAACAGTGTCTGGTATCTGTTCTCTGAACCCATCCCCATTCAGGACCTCCTCCCCAGCGCGGAGCTGGAATGCAGTGAATCAGCACCACACTGCAGACCATGCTTCAGCTGTCTTCCAATAAACTGTGCTTCAGTAGCCCCAGCAGTTCACAGTAGCAGCACTAATTTTTACCAGCTGAGGACTTTGAGGCTTTATCTCTTGTTTAGATTTTGGAACAGACCTCTGTTCTCTGCCACCTGAGCATCCTCTACACAAAGGGCTGTGCTGTGGGATTTCCTGTGGAGCATGGAGCACAGGTTCCCAACAAGCCAAGGGTGTTTGCAAGGAGCACAGTGTGCCTTGTACCACGTCAGTGTGTGGCTCTGGTGACAAAGTGACATTTAATGCCTGCAGTGGAGCACCTACCACATGGGCGCTACTGAAATGGATCTGGCCCCATGTGCCAGCTTTGCAAAAAAGAGCACTTTGTTTCTGCTCAGCATTGGCAAGCTCCTAGCTCTGGCTAATTTAACATTAAAGCTGCACTAGCTGCCTCAGATCCATATTGTCAAAGCCAGCTGGATATGCCAAAAACTACAAAGAGAGCAGCTTTTGCCTAAACAAATAATGCTGACTGTCACTTTGTATCAGGACTTAATCCTGTTAATGAGCCACAGGTGGGGCAATTTCCCTGATTGAATGCATTTTTCAGAGACCATTACCATTCACTTTACCGCTTGCTGATAGCCATACGGTATGTACAGTAATCCTGACCTCACTCTTACTCAGCAGTTCATTATTTAGAGTGCCTTTTGCTTCCCATCCATTCAGCCCCGTTGTCTCTATCACAGGCATAAGGAAGCACCACTCTGGTTTATTGCAGGGGCTGCAAGCTGCACTGGGATTTGCACCAGGCTGCAGGCCTGTATTTCTTGCTTTTACAATGTTTTGGGGAGACTTCAGCCAGTGTTACATGGGGAGCACTCTGCTGTGCTGAACAGTGAAAATTTCAGAGGATTAAGTTAGGAGTGAAAATGAGGCAAATTCCTTCTTTCCTTCAAGTCCTAAGATCTGACATTGTGATGCACAGAAACAAGTCCATGGTCTGGAGAAATTTAACATCTGATTAGATATGAAAATTAGTGTTGAAATGTGATTTACATTATTAATAAAACATTTCTGTTCATACTTTTATTTTTCAAGTATACTGATGTGTTCAAGGTCAGGCTGGATGGGGCCCTGGGCAGCCTGGTGTAGTATTAGATATGGAGGTTGGTGGCCCTGCATGTGGCAGAGGGGTTGGAGCTTGATGATCCTTGGGGTCCCTTCCAACCCAAGCCATTTAATGATTCTATGATTTTTCTGTTGTTCTTATGTGCTCCCAGTGTGCTTTCATGGATGTAGAAGCAACAAAAGAAAACTCTCCCTTGCTTCTGTAAACAAATATTTGAATTCAAATCCCTCTTTATATTCATTTATGTTTGTATGGATATACAACAATGCAACCAAAAAAAAGCGACATCCCTTCTGTCTCATGAAAGCCCTACCCCACTAACCCCTGGAAAACAGGCAAATAGCTGTTATATAGAACCATAGAATCTTGAATCGTTTGAGTTGAAGGGGTCCCTTAGAGGCCATCTAGTCCAACTCCCCTGCAATGAGCAGGGACTCCTACAGCTCCATCGGGTATGGAATTGTGACCTTCCTTTTTTATTGGCAAGTGGGAAATACGAAAAGCCCAGATGTTTTTCAATGAACATGTGATGCTGTTTATTTTAAAATCAGATATCTTGGAAACTTGATTCTTTTCACTGCGGAAAAACAGTGCTAAGTACCAGAATGGCACCTACAGACCGAACTTCCCCACTCTATTTTGCAAGTCACCACCATAAATGTTTTGCTGCTCTTTTTTAAACTAAATGCAAGGGGGAAAAAAAAGAGCTATTTCAGCTTAAAACAAGTGTGTCTTTGAGGACAGGAACTAATAACAGACTGGCCTCCATCAGATGGCCATCTCAGGCTTTGTTTGTTTTTATCTGAATTAAATTAATCCTGCAGTGCTATTTCACTCTCATTAGACACCAGGAAGGCTACACAAGGTAGCACTGAGCTGAAGGAAAAGTTCAGACAGAGTTCACATCTAATTAGATGCCCCAGCTTCCCCATGGCAAGGAAACCTTGAGGTGGAGTGGATTCATGTGTGTCTGATACAGCTGAGCCACACAATCTGGTGCCCAAACATTGTTGTATCTGCTGAACTTCCCTCAGTGGTGAAATAATACCAGTTTGCACGAAATGTTTACTGAAAAACTGCCGAGAACTCTGTTATAAATGTCAGAGTTATATGTAACATAAATATTTATGACAGAATAGCATAACTAGGCATAGCTGGGACCCCGAGGAAGGATGTACAGAGGTATCACCATTTGGTATAAATATCTATACATGTTGCTTTTCTAAATAATCTATAAAGTTAAAATATATTGTGATGTTTTGATTGTTTTTTTGTTAATGATCAGGCTAAATAAACAGCCCCAGACTATAAGGATATTTTCTGCACTGCCAACATAATGACATCAGACTTACAGAAAAGAATTCAGATGTAATCCTTACTAATCCTGGAATATAGAATCACAGAATCATAGAATTATTACAGTTGGAAAAGACATCTAAGATCCCCAAGTCCAACTGTCAAACCACCTGTCACCATGCCCACTCGTGTCCCTCATCTCCATTGGTACGCTGTTCTTGAAGACCTCCAGCAACAGTGACTCCACCACCTCCCTGGGGGCAGTCTGTTCCAGGGCCTCACCACTCTTCTGGGAAGACATTGTTCCTAATATCCAACCTGAATCTCCATTTGTTCAAATTAAGGCCATTTCTTCTCATCCTGTCAGTGCTACCTGGAAGAAGAGGCCGATCCCCTCCTTGCTACAACTTCCTTTTAGGGAGCCACAGAGAGCAATAAGGTCTCTCCTCAGTCTCCTCTTCTCCAAACTGACCAATCCCAGTTCCCTCTGCCCTCCCCACAAGACTTGTGCTCCAGACCCTTCACAACTTCGTTGCCCTTCTTTGTTGATCTCCCAGTTATCAGAATCTGGTTGCCAGAAGCTTGACTGTTTATGAAATTATCTTCCCAAACTCAAGCAAGTATCTCCATTTTCAAGCCACCAAAACCCCAACACACACAGTAACAGTGAGCACAGTGTTTCACCCATACTTGACTTCATAGCAGTTGCTCTTCTCGTGCAGTACGAAATAGATTGGTTGCTCTGTTTTAAAAATAATCACTGGCAGCAAGTAGTTATATTCCAGGCACCCCTGCCCAAAAAGCTTCACAAAGGATAAAGCTGTGCAGATGGCCAGCTTCACATCTCACTCCTGTCCCACTCGACTTCATTTGTTTGCTGGAGCAAAGTCGCTGCTGGGTGCTGGGCCCCTCAATGGCAAAGTCTGGCCCGTGGCCATTGATGTGGCATTGCTGGGAAACGTTAATGCACTATTTCAGGATCTGCTTCTTTCTGCTTAAAAGGAAAATGTAAGAGTTTCTATCCCCTGAGAAGTCACAACTTTCACTGCCTCGGGGTATAAAGAATGTGGATTAAACACTATGTAAAGTTGAGGAATATATATTGCTTTTACACTGGTATCTCATTAAAAGTGATCTATGCAGTAATATGGCATTGTAAAGGGAGTAATCAAACTGTTCAATACTGATGAATGGTAATTCAGGTAAAGTAAGACATCGATTAGCGTGCTGTGAGAAAGCTCTAAAGCACTCCACATAAACTTCAGGTTTTTTACTCAGAAGCAAATTAATTTTTGGAAACAGGCTGCATTTACAAATTTTGGAAACTATATGAAGCACAGCAGGGATTCCAGTTTATTGCCTAACAAAAGCTATTACTCTTTTAACAGTTCTGACAGGCATAACTGACTCTTACGAGATCTACTCCCTCCTTTCCAGTTCTGTTTTTCCCCCTCAAACAGTCTGTTGCCATATTAACAATCAATTGAGTAAATTTGCAGTTACCTCAACAGCACATTTTGGAGATCTGATTGTTTTATTTATATCTTTCTCAATCGATTCTTGAGGAAATTATGCAAGGTTTAACCATTGCAAATGACAGCGAGGTTTTCAGTGTGTATGTACTTTATATACAGCGCATGTATATTTGTGATGTTCATTTTATAGCTTTCATCTTTAGCAGTAAAATTTGTAGTAACTAAATGAGGTGACTTTTAAGGGAATGATAGTTTGGAACAAAGATTATCCTAAGAGTGCTCAAGTTCTAGCAAGTTGAAAGGTTGGCACGTATGAAAAAATACCTATGAAGTCACCCTTTGGTCTGAATGACAGAGCTAGAGTGCTTAGAGAAGATTAGAAGATTTTACCACTGATAAGCTACAATAATTAGTAGTAAACTCAATCTGTGTGGCATAGGAGGAGGAGTGCAAGCCACTGAAGCTCAAGGACTCCAAAGACATTTCCATGCCCCAGCATGGAGCTAGCTTTTTGTCCCATCTACCCATTCCTACAGAGATGCCAAGAACTGCCATTGTCAGCCCATCCATAAGACTCTAAACTCCCTGTTCCTGAACTCCATAAGTCTGCTGTCTCATCCACTGTGCAAAAAGGCTCCAGGAGTCTTCACATTATTATTAGCTGGCAGTGAATTACAGTGTGAAACAAGAGTGGCTGCAGCTGGGTTACAGCTTTCACAGTTCCCAGATTGAAGCTGAACTGGAAATGTGCAGCAGCTTTCCTCTAAATCCATAACCACAGCATCATATTCGCACGAGCAAGCAAAGGTACGGCTCCACCATGTCCACATGCATCCGTGGCAGGGTGCCAGTTACTGAGCCTCATACATGTCCTGCAAAATGGTAACCAGTGGGTCTTTGAC
>PPHD01008612.1:0-21570 GCA_002909625.1 Bambusicola thoracicus | reverse complement strand
CTGCTTCAAATGCTGTCGTGTGGGCAAGAGTCCCAGAGAGCCATGGTATAAGTATGAGCAGCTTTCTAGTCAGCATTTGTACACAAAAACCCCAAGTCCTGACAGACTCTGGAAAAATGGCTATCAACTTTTCAGCTAGAAACAATGTTTGTTTTGACAAAATGGGAGAGAGACAAAATGAAGAGTTTTTACTGTTAGTTTAAAAACTTCAACAAACGCTTAATAGGCTAGGAAAATTGTCCACTTTATATCACTAGGAAAACATCACTATGCTTCTTTAAAGATAAAAAAAATATATAAATACTCTGGAAGTGCTACAGCGTACAGGTTGACTAGTGTTATAGTTAATTTAAATAATGGGAATACCCTCTACAAAGCAGAGGGGTGCTGCTTTGAGGTTTGTGAGTGTTTCTGCTGTTATGTGTTGGGATGGACTCCTGACCACATCCCAGTGCTGCTAAACTTGTTCAGGTGCTATTAGGACTGAAGGGGAGAGAGGAAGAGGTTCTGCAGCCTCGTTGATCTGTGTCAGGGTCAAGGAGGGGTAGAGAAAAGCATGAGGCAAACTGGCAGGTCCTCTATGTTTAGGATCAAGGTTTTATGCATCAGTCCACGGTCAAATATGTGGCCAACAGAAGTCTATAGGGAAAAACCTGTTTTCTGCAGCAGTGTGGCCCTTGTAGTGCTGGACTGATTCAGATGTTGTCTTATTTTGTTCTATGCAGTTTTTTCCTTAGATTTGTCATTTAAACCAGATGTAAAAATACAAAATGTAGCAGTCAGACCTGTTCAACACCTGAAGGGCTGTACATCCAGGCAGTGCTGGGTGGACTGTATTGAAGTGTCACCACAGAATTTTCATTTGCAATAGCCTTCTGATCTTCAACAATCTGTGACAAGCTGTTTTGTATGCATTGCTTCATTTCTTTATTTAATAATGGCTTTTTTTTTTTTTTACTATTTTGCATAATTACACAGCAGCAAATGCTTCTTGGTGCAAATTATTTCTTCAGCTTGTGTATTCTCACCACCACCTGTTTATGGTTTCATAGGTATCTTGGTAAGAAAAGATACATTCATGCTGGTCACTGTTGAGTTGCTACCTATTGCAGCTCTATTGCAATGGGTGGATGCAGAATGGTCTAGAATGGCTTGTTTCCTAGTGATTGGCTTCCGTGCTGTAGGAGCAAGTGAATTATTTAGGGGAACAAAAAGTGATCATACAATCCGATGATTAGAGGACTCGCTTGTGACAGTCTGATTCAAGAGGGGGCAAAAATAAATACTGAAATATTAATTGGATCAGAGTGAAGCTGCAGCAGGGTGTCCCAGTACTGATGGCCTCTTCTGCAAAGTGAGAAGGTGAGCTCCAGTCCTGCAGGGGAGAGGCTCCCAGAAGGATAGAAACTTGTTTTTCCATTTTTTGAGGGGGGGGGAGGAGGGAGAGCACTTAAAAAGAGTTTAGACAAAACTTCACACTAGCATATTAATTATTGACACAGCCCTTTTTGGATTATGTTAATTCACTGCTTATTTATTTTCAAAAGCCTTCCTATTAACTTTTAGTTTTATCTCAATTAAGAAAATTACTGCATATTTTTGTATTCCTATGGTGGCATTATTTCTTTTTATTTTGTTGTTAAACAAAATTGTAATTTTTTCCAAGGAAACAGCAAGGTGAAAAAGACAGGGATCTCTTAGAGAACAGTCCTAGTGGAGGGCAGCAAAGATGATTAGGTGCCTGGAGCATCTCCTGTAGGAAGAAAGGTTGGGAGACTTGGAACCAATCAGTTTGGAGAACAGAAGACTGAGAGGGGATCTCATAACTATTTATAAATATCTTAAGTACAGGCGTTAAGTCGATGGGGACGAACTCTTTTCAGTGGTGTGCAACAATAGAATAAAGGGCAATACAACGGACAACTTCTTAACTATCAGAGTGATGAGCACTGGAAGTGATAGGATGTCCAAGAGAGGTTGTGGAGTCTCTTTGGAGATATTCAGGACCCATCTGGATGCCTACCTGTGCAGTCTGCTGTAGGGAATCTGCTTTAGCAAGGAGGTTGGACTTGATTATATCTAGAGGTCATTTCCAAGCCCTACGATCCTGTGAATGCATTCTGTGTAGTTGTGTAGTAGGGTATTTCTAGTCCTGGAAGGCAGTCCTTCCTCTCTCAGTGCTTTCCTTGTACTCATCAGCAAGGCTGAATCATAGCACTGATTTTTACTCCATGCATTCCCAGCCTTGTAAGACTCAAAGCGCAAAATGAAAACCAGCACTTACCTTCTGTGTTTACATGCATGGAAGTGTCATCACACCTGTCTGTGCCAAGAGTTTGTTTCCCCTGGATGACAACTTTGTGAAGAGTTTCCCGTTAATTAAACAGGAAACTTTCTACCTTTAGAGCCTTTTAATCAAACTCTGAACAAAACGTTAACTTTCTATATGGTAATTTCCACTGTCAGTAACTAAGAATCAGAGGTGGGATCTCTGGGATGGGAATGGATGGGGAACCACTTTTTCTGCAGTCATGTACAATTAATGAAACAGCACAAAGTCTCATTTTCACAAAGCATATACTCAGTTATTCGCTCCCACCTACGCTGAGGAGAAGCTAGAAGTACAGATGGCGTTTAATGCTCTCACTCTGCACTGACTGTGTGTGTTTTCTCAAGTGAGACTTGCAGAAGGTCTGGCTGCACGTACACACAGAGCCTTCTGTGTTTCACAAGAAAGTGTTTGTCTGTCCTGTAACAGTAAACAGGAGTCCTATTGCTAGTAAGCATGATTGCTTTATTCAGAATCGAATGAGCTCTTTATAGGGTTTAACTTTGCTCTATATAGTACAGAGGATTGATTTTTTTTTTCCCTCCTGATAATGCACACCTATACCAGAATATAAATAATGTCGTTTCGTGTCTTTTGAATGTCAGTACACCGAGATTAGCAGCAGCTCCTGCAGCATATGGAAAACTAAAGGAAATGTGAGCATTTCTAACATTATTTTCTGACTGCTTCTTCTTATATTATATTAGCTTCTATGGTTTCATGAAAATAAAGGCTGGCTACAGAAAATAACTACACTTGATCTGAGAGTAAAATTTGCAGCATATAACGCAGCACAGGATTTGGGGGGAAAATGAGGCATGCATGTAGGAGTTTCACCTTCCAAAGTTTGCAAAGATCCTTGAAGTTAGTAATGGGAACACAAGATTCAAGATTATACATCCCCTTGCTATTAGCTGAAGGAAACAGAAAGGGAAGAAATTCTTAAATATTCGGTTATCTTTTTGCTGTCTATGCTAGTGTATATTCAAGAAGGGACCACTTTAAAATATTCAATTGATCTTTTATATGTTACACTGTTACTTCTTCCAAGCAGAACTGGGGAAAATACTCCAACCCTATTCCTGTATTATTTAAAATATCTGTTTGTGCAGGTGACTGGAATAGTTAGAAGGACTGCAGTGAGATTGCAAAGTAATGGCTTTTCCCTTCTGTATGTAATGGGACATCAACTGAACAATTCCTACCATGGCCTCCATCAGCGTGTGCTGCTTGCAAAGCCCTGGTAGCAAATGAACTCCTCTTGGGGCTGGGTAGGATCTGGTTTGTCGGGCGGACTCAGCTTCAGCAAGGATGAGATGTGGAATGTCTTACCAAAATGCTTCTTCCCAGAAGCTCAAGGCTGTAAGAATCCATCATAGTGAGGGACTCTCCTTCCAAATAGGTTTGGTTTTACATTGATATTTGACTTTGATTCTGTCATTCTACACACACATAGTGCTGCTGTTTCCTAGGGTTTTGAAGTGCCCTAAATTTGTGTGGAAAAAGAATCTGTCTCCTATGACTTGAGTAATTCTAAAATAAAAGTAACACTGCTATCTTTGAAAACAAGGTAGATGAAAGAAACTTTTCCTCTTTCTTCTTTCCACCTCAATGCCTGTCCATAAATGGAATCGGGGAAAGGCTTCACTTACAGCCAGGAGCGATTTGGGCTGTAGAAGGGAATGGGCTAACACAAACCTCTCAGCTGTCCAGTGTGGTCCTTCCAGGTCCTATCACCTGAAGTCTTTGTGGTCTGAGACACTGTGGCATCGAGCTCCCCATGTACCACGGAAAATATTCATAAAGGCATGACTGTATTAGAGAAGGGATCTTTGTTACAATCTCTTCATTATAAAGAGAAAAGCAGGCTTAGTAAATTTACAAAAATTCAAAGAACTCTAAGTCTGCTGATAAGACTTCACAAGACTAATGGCAACAAAATGTTTTACTACTCAAAAAATTACTGTTTCAATTTCATTTTTAAGACTGCAGGACCCTAAAATCAACTGTAAAACCTTTTAGTTATCAGTACTAAGTGATTTAAAAGTAATTATTGACCATACTAATAATTCATAACTACATAAAAGTATCCAATTTTAAATTAAAAACTACTACTTCTGTGAAAAATCAATTATCCTTCTTATCTTTAAAACTTGAATTTAACAGTTTTTCAGGTTTTCTTACTCTTGATTTAGTGTAACTGAAACCACCAGTGTAGGGCTCTAATGCTGATTTGCTTTCAATGCTAAGTATATTTGTAAATTTAGGACAAAATGTAAATTGGGAATGTCATAGCAAGAGTTGTCATCTAAGGGGAGGATCTTATAGTCATTGAATGTGAGCACAACCGTGAAATGTAGGGACTGTTATAGAATGTTTTATTTTTATTTGTATGGAGTAGAAGCTGACATAGATTCAAGATGCTGTAGCACGCATGCTCTCAATCTCTGGAGTGGCTTCATTCCAGGAATAACCCTGTTGCCTGCTTCTCTGAGTGAACCCACTCACATATGTAGAGGAAAATCTATGAATCTACTACAATCAGTTTTGCTACATCTCTCTCAAGATTGAAATTTTCTCTATTATCTTTAGGCTCTTTGTTTTTTATGTTTTATAGCTGTATGTATTGAAGCAGTATTGAGTGCACTTCATATACTCCTTCAAATTTTACCTGTTTGAGCATGTGGGGAGCTGAGTGCTGCCACAAGGATGAGCCTGGCCCGGTGGGTTGCTCTTTCCTCTGGAGTGGGTGGTTAACTTGTTCCCTGTTGGCACCAGCTGTTATCCCAGGCTGCAGACAATTGTATTGATTCCTGAGGATTCCTAACGTTTGCTTCAATTCTTCTCTTATATTTCAGCATGTGGCAAAGCCAGTTAATGTTTCTAATAGTTAATGTATTTTACGGCTTAGAACGTGGCTTGCATTCAGTGTATGAAGGCTCTAAGATGAGAGCAGGACAAGGCCCATTACTTTTAATGGTCCTCATCATGCAGGATGTGGGGACGATGGCTCTGTGGGGAAAACTGTTCCCTATTTGGCAATGTGAAGGACATAAAGCAAGAATGGGATGTGTTTCAGAGAGGCATTCTGCCTAATGTTTATTTGAAACCCACAGAGTGACTTAATCAAAGGCATAAGAGACATTCCAAAGAAGAAACAAGTGAATTGAACGGGTTCAGAGCACACTGAGTAGGTAATTAACTATTGGTTTTCTGACAAGATCGCACTTGATGGCCAAAGCCTTTAAATAAGAGCAGAAAAGAGAAACTGACTAGGATAATCTGATTAAACCTCAGAAGTGCTGTCCTCATCACTGTTGCTGTCAGGGAGCTGGGAGTCAAGGTAGGCTGTAGAAAGTGACTCAGGTGGCTGTCCTGCTCCTCAAGGGCTTATTTTGAGGAGGGATTGAGCATCCTCTCCCCTCTAGGATAAGCAGATTCACACTGTGCCCTTTTCCTTGATGATCTTTTGATGATCAGTTCTGTTCCATACTAAAAAAATCTGATAAATGGCACTGTGGTGTGAAATATCACCAGGGCGTTGATGGCAGACTGGGGGTAGTAACAGCAAAGAGACTGTGGTGCCTGGGCCCAGCAGCTCTCCCAAGGCCACCTGCTGGGCTTGTTGTACAAATACCTACCCTGACTCATCGTTTTATCATCTTGCACCCACTTCTCCCCTGGTTTCTCTGAAAGTACCAAGCAAAAAAAAAAGTGTGTTTTTTGTGTTATTTTACACAGTTACTTCAGTGGTGCAACAGAAATTGAACAATACTTGCGAAAATAGAAATAAAGCACACTGCATGCAAATGAGGTAATGTTGCAGTACAATCTGAATACAATCTTGTTTTTTTCTAATGTTTGAGCTGAAAATGTGGCATTGAATTATCTTATTTATCTTTGTACTTAAAGTGTGTCTAAAAATTAAAAGACTGTTGTATAGAAGCAAATATCAGCCTACTTTATCTTCCTGATGTACTGTAAACTGTGTGCTCAGAAGAGGTTAGTGGCTGAATGGGGAATGATTATGAAGATGAATGGGTGGCCGGGAGACAGAGTCAGTTTAATGAGCTGAGCAGTAAGGAGGCCGTAATTTTTATAGATTAGCGCTGAACTTGTCACTTACCAGCTGATACAACAACTCAGTTTTGAAATTACAGTATGTAAGAAATGAGCTCAATGAGCTCAAACCAGTGGCAATCTGATTATCTCCCAAGTAATCCAAATTATAAGCATAGTTCTCCTAGAAGCGCTTTGCTTCCTCTCTGTGTTTTATGTCACAAGTAGTGAGCAAAACCTAAAAAAGTGCCTGATTGGGTTGTGTTGGATGACTTTTTCTAGTTATCTTTTTCCTATGTTTTGCTGTGTTGGCAATGCCTCCTAGGCCTTCTTGCTGTATGTCAGCTGGGTGCAGGACAAGCCTGCCCCAGAGGAAGGAGGCCGGTGTGATGACGGATGCAATGCATTGCCAGAACACCAGTTTCACAGCAACACTGTTGAAGACTAAGTACTTCATTTCACTGTCATGGTTCTTGTGTCAGAAGGTAGATGGAGGCTGGTGGAGTGCAGGTTTGTCACTTGGCTTCATGGCCTTACCCTGCCAGTGACTTTTTCCCCACCAGCATATAAGACGTGTGGCCTTCTCTGCAGCACTGTAGGCAGAGGAATGTTATAGCAGCTGCTTGTCAGTAAGGAACCTGTCTGCCTGCACCACTGGCATACTGTGCCTCACCAGTCACACAGACACCCTCAGAGACAGGCACTGCTACATGCTTGCTCCCATGCTTGCAGACCCAGCATGCTGGGGCCTGGTTTCTGTTAGGAGAGACAGCAGAAGAGCAAGCGCCTACTCTGATTTGGATTTTTGCAAACCAAGCAAAAGCTATGAGCTCCTAATCTGGCACCATTCCCGGAAGTATTATTTTACAGGCATGATGTTTTTGATAATGGCATCGCTTCTGGAGTAGCGTACAAGGGATAATTATTGTTCCACAGGCAGATGAGTGTTGATTTCTCTCCCTCATAATTCACTCAGGCTGCAGGTTGATTTGTTGAAAGGAATGTTTTGGTTTCAGACAGCACTGGGGCTGGAAGGGTGAAGGCCAGATTTGTTTTTATTCAGACAATAAGCATCTTTAATCTTGGAGATTGCTACTGCAGCCAGCAGTAGGCAGAACTGCTGTGGCTCTGTTTGTTCTGGGGACCTGAGTTTAATTTTGAACAAGTTTCTGGAAAAGAAATAGTGCTCTAGCCCTTTGTTCTGGTAGTGTTTCCTCTGGAAAGTGCCTTGGAAAAGGATATGTGCTAGCAGTGTGGGGTTTTTCACGTAACGTAATAAGATCTTGCTACTTGTGCCTACTGAAACCCTTCTGTTGGTGGGTAACCTTTCCCGTGAAAATGTACTTTATTCCAAAAGCATCAGATCTTTTCCTAATGCTTACACTACACATGCACAGGAAAGGTCCTAAAATCCAGGTAACATTAAGCATCAGCATACCTCTCCTTGGTCACTCGCTACTCATTTTGCCCTGGAAATACTTACCCTCTGTCTGTTTCTCCACTGATAAAATGAGATGAGCCAAGTTGTTTACTTTTGTTCAGGGTATTAAATAGGCACTGTTATTATGCATGTTACAAGCAAATAATTTTACTTGTAGCAAATTGTAACTCAGCAAAGGTATTTTAAAGATGAAATTATTCACCCACATGTATGCTACGTGAGCTTTTTGAGCAGTTTTCCCAGTGGTTACCAGCAAAAGCAGACTTGCTGCACCTCTCTCTGCACCCACCCAACCTCCTCATCCATGTGCTTCTGGGTGATGCTCTCAGGGGTGCTGTGTCATCTTGAACATCCTGATGTGACCACATGGCTTTGGATGACTTCTGCTAGCATTTCTGCCAGCACGTGAAAGCAGAACTTTTACAGAATAATTTTCCATGGCTCCTTGTGAGCGTTAGTTAATAATAGTGTTAATCTGTCAGCACCCAAACAGATGAGTCAGTGATTTTTTTTTTCGATGCGTAGTCTTATTTTTAAAATGTAAGTGCTTATTTTCCAAATGACCCATTTAAAAAGAAAAAAACAACAAAAAAAAAAACCAACACAACAGCTTGACCTTTAAAACCACTGTATGCCAGACCTTCTTAAGAGATTTGACACTGATGTTTTTGCCATAATGGAAGTTTCATTAAGGTCAGTGATAAATTTGCTGCAATAAATACAGAAGAATTAAGAGCTCATCAGCGTTACTACAGCATAATGCTCAGCGGATTGAATTATGTACTTAGAAAGATGAATCTGTGGCAATTGGCAAGCTTCAAGAGGAAATCTATGTGTGTTCATGGACATGTGAGTGTACGTGTGTGAGAAAAGACAGGGAAATGAGAGGAGGGGAAGAAGAAGGAAAGCAATGTATTTCTCGCTCATATTGTCTAGTCAGTAATATTTGTGGTAGACGCTACTAATCATCATATGTTTGTATTCTCATTCATTGCTTTGTAAATGATATTTATTGTGGTAAACACTGCAATATGACTGGGTGTCTATCCTGCTTTCCTTGTCTCACAGATACACACAAGTCTTTCAAGACATCCTTAGTGCAGACTAATCACAGATAGTGATTGATGAGGCAGCGTGAATGGGTCAGCCCTTTACCTGCCCCCCAGAGTAATTGGGCTGCAGTTTGTTAAAGGGTAACTGAAGAGATATTAAAAATGAAGAAATGCACTAAGTGGCTGTGAGCTGTGCTCCCAGCTGTTCAGAACATCTATTCCGTAATGTGGAGCATCAATCTCATTCTCTGCACAGGGTAGGTGTATGGCAAGTCAAATGCTTCCGATAGGCAGTTTTCACCAGCAAGATACAGTGTTCAATTTAAGAAAAGATTGAAGAACATCAGTCTTCTCTTAAAACAATTTGTACAGAATAAATTTGGCACTTGCCAGCTATTCCCACAGAGGGAAACTGTTAATAGGACAGAGAAAATCATATAACGTGATTTAGGATTCCCAGAATGGGATTACTGTTGGTAATAAAATAGGAGGGAGGCGGGAGAGAGGAAGAGCTGACAGTAAGCTTGATGTTAATTCAGAATTCTCCCAAAGCCCTGGAAATTTGTCAGGGTTGTGGGTGCTGGATATCATTCAGCATCAGAGCTGCTCTGAATGAGTTTTCAGTGTGCTCTCATGCTGGCTTCCACTGCCTCAGTTGGGTGCTGATGTCCTGGAAAAACTGGCCCTTGGGGCTTGTGCATCCTACAGAATGATCCTCTGCTGAAAACTGGTGTCAGTTGCTGGACCACTGCCACACTGGTCTTTCCTTTTGGCAAAATCATTTACAGGACTGGTTCAACTACATCCATCGTGATGTTCTACATTGAGAGCAATAAGAGAAAACAGTAAATAAAAATTCTGTGAATGTTAGGACTTGATTCTGCTGCAGGTCACCTAGATCTGCCCCCTACATACCACCTGGAGCAGACCAAGAATCTCTTTTGAGGACATCTTTTCTACATTGATTATTCCAAGTTGCAATTCATTTTATTTGCTGCGTAGTTGAAAGCAGAATTCACATTTTTCAAGGCTGCTTATTCCATGTTCTGAAAGTGCAAAACAGAAGAAAAATGTATAACAGATGTTAAATACACAAATTTACTTCAGGAGAGAGGTAACTTTAGTTGTCCTCCTTCAATTATTGTGTATACGCTGAAGAAAATAAATGGTGTGCCCAAGTCATCTTTCAGCATCTCAGCTGTATTATGGTATAAATTGGAAGGATGCAGCTAATGGTGCCGGAAGGCATTTTACCTACAGAAGACAGAATTTGTGCTCTGACAAGAATTGGCATATAGTGATTAGAGAACAGAGAGGGATGTAGAGTCAGCCCTAAAGTTCATGCATCCATTGAGATGATCTTGGTGGTATGTGCCTGCAGCAAAGCCCTGGGTCCTGCAGGGCAGGTCAACCCCTTGCTTCTCTGCTCTCTTTTTTTTCTTTTTAATCCTTGCTAGGTTGCATGTCATTACTGCGCATCTCAGAACTATGATGCTGAAAAAAGAAAAGATGAAAAGTGGTTTTCTTTCCATAAAATCGTTAGTGTCCACTTGATTTAAGGTCTCTGTTCACAAAGCAGAAGCTGTTCTCAACACAGCAGAGGAGCTCTGAGTGCTACTGTACCTCATGAAAACAAACCTTGGGATGTAGTCTTTCAAAGCTCTGTGATAATAAAAATATTTTGTTTGCTCCTGATTTTTAGTATGCTTTTAGTGGATGAAATCAAAAATTTCCGAAAGAAAATCTCACAGCTGGCAAACATTAAAATCTACTGAATACTATTTCAGATCAGAACCTGAAAGAGTGATTTGGATATATTCAAGTTCAGTGTTATAGTTCACTCTTCACAAGCTTTAACACTCTGTCTTCTCTGTCTTTGAATCAATGCAATGGTTTTCAATATGCAGTCCATATAAAATGAATTGCTGGAAAACTTCCATGGGGTCTGGGGAAGAAAGTTAGGATTCTATGCCATGCAATATGTTTACCTTATTTGTATGCTGATCAGCTGTCTGTGAGTGTGACATCATCAGTGAATGCTTTTTAAGGGCCCTATCGATAAGGAGAATGAAAGTGACAAAAAGTAGTTCATTTAATAACAAACATATTAAGGATAAATAAGAATGAGTTTTTAAAGGATAAATTATATACCTAAAGATCTCCTTTAGCTTTCTAGGAATATTTCTATTTCATAAGTAAGACATTTTTAATATCTTCAGAGAGGTTTAGAGAAATACCTATCCATCAAGTGCTACTTACTGTTTGTCCTAGTGGTTTACAGTGAAATTAATACATATACTTACAATTTTATGCTTTTTTGCTTCCTTTTTTCTGATATGCTGAGACAAATTATTGAAGTGGAAACAAAATTAGGGACTTCTGTTTAGATGTATTAGTCACACAGTAAGGTAATCAGCTAGTTAGAGATGGCATCATAATGTCGCTACCTTGGAGCACGTTTGCCTTTTCCTTGCAACCACCATGTTGGAATAAAAGCAGTACTTGTGAGGGGAGTGGTGACTGACCAGATTTTAAGTAGTTATGTTTTTTAAAAATATTACATAATTACTGCTTGGCTCAGATAAACTGGATGCTGGTGATGGCAAGGGTATAATTAAAGAAGAAAATCTGAAGTAAACAAAGACAGCCCAATCTACTGCCTGCTTTTGCCTAGAGTAAGTGGATGAGATCTAGTTCTGTGTGTGAATGGTATGGCACTCTGCAGGATGTTCACAATTTGAGCAGCACCAGACAAGAATACCCAATTTCCTTGGGTGCATACAGGGTGTTCAAGTACTGCTGGGTTCCTGCCAGCAGCTCAGTACTGGTGCTGGGGATGTTCCTGTTATCACCATCAGCAGGTGGTTTTGGCTGGTGGGATGGAGGTGGCGTTGGTCTGTGGGCTCTGACAGTGACCATAGGAAGCACAAAGAGCTGAACAAGACGCTGCCTCCCAGGAAGGGAAGGACAGTCCTTTGTGTATTGAGACCTGCTTGTTTATAATGAGTGAGTTGAGGTTGAGCCTGTGACTTTCAGCCGGTAATTTTCAGGAGTGCAAGATAGGAAAAATTCTGTGTCAAAGCTGATAAGGCCAATTCTTACATCTGGAAAAGGTTTAAAGCTCACTTAACTCTTGGTCTTTTTTTTTTTAAGATCACTGAGCAACTAGGAATCTAGGGCAGGTAGTGGTTAATTGCCCTCAGTGGAATATGATGTGGATGACAATGATAATGATAGTCTGAGCTGGCTGACAAGCCCTACTAATAGAGAAAATGATGATAAATGTTTATAGAAAAACTTATGGTTAACCTCTTGCTGACTTCCTCCCTTCAGTCTTGAGCAGTTGAAGGGTCCTTGCCCAGTTACTTTATACTGAACTTGATCTATATTTTAAACTCTGTTATAACTATTTTTCTATGGCTTATTTTAATGGCTGTGAAGTACGGTAAGTACTTCAGTGTTGAGAGCAGTTGATAGGTAAGAACAAAGTGGTTGGAAGTGCCTTGTCCTACTTGTAATGAGCATGTGTCCAAATTCATAAGTTATGTGACACTTTTCTGTATCTTTATTTAATTGAGATGCGTAGTTCCAGATTTCAGCAGAGTTTATTTCATATTTTTTAATGTTTTCTGGGAATGTGACTTTTGCAACTTCATTCCTATTAGTGTCTTTATACCCATGTAGCATATCAAAGGGGTTAGTAACTGTTCCAGTAATAGCTGATATTTTCATTGCCCAGAAAGTGCCTACTAAACAAGAAGAGTAGAAGAGTTTAAGTAACCAGGAAAGAAAAATGAAGGGGTTACTAGCAGTAAATCACATGAGCAAGAAATGCAAGTGTACTCCACTTTTTCCCTAATGGGTGACCCAGGCTGTGGTTTCATGGCAGTTTGATGTCACACTGACTGTGGAGAGCCTGAGAAGGAGAGGGACACAAAAAGGCAAAGCAGAAGCCTTTTAGAAGAAAGTGTTATCTACACATTCACCTTGTAACACAAGTACTGATGTTTTAAATTAATAGTCTTTATGTTCAGGCAGAACTGCCTCACACAGATAGGTCCATTTGTTGATCAGTTAAGTAATTTACTGTTATATGGTTTTGAGGCATACAAATCCACGCAGGCCTGAATTAGTCAATGGGAGCTGTATAGCAAATATTAGACAAAGTGAGCAAGCTTGGACATGTCCTGTTCTCTCAGGGCTGCAGATTTCTAATTATCTGTCAGAGCTTTTGCTTAAAACATGCTTCTTCTGATGAAGTCGATTTCAGTGGGGCTGCTTGCAGGGTAGGGTGTTCTGGATGTTGCTGGTGTGATGTAGAGGAATTACAGAACCTGGTACAAAACAAGTAGTAGCGAGGGTCTTTTCCTCCTTCTCAAACAGAAAAGGGAATGATAGTTTTAGAGGTAAACTAGAAAATAAAAAGCTGTTCTTTTTCTCCATCAGATAATAAATAAATACATAGAAATAAATGAGTATACCTGACTATGATTGCAGTTCCCAAGTACTACGTGTCCCTCCCAGTATACAAAATTTCCCTCAACTATCATTTGCTTTGTAATCAAAGGCATTGTATACAACACTGAAGTGGGGAATGACAAAATGATGTGGGAGAAAAGGAAGCTGTGAAAGCCTAAAAGTGCAATCTCTGGCTGTGCATTTCTCTCTGTAGCAGGGAATCATTTATCTGCGCTGGCAGTGTGTGATGCAAAGTGAGTCAGGAGCTTGGCAGTTCATATCCTCTCAGAGGCAGCACAGACAGAGGGCAGAGGTGCTCACCCCAAAACCAAGCTCTGTCTGACCTGGCCATGGTGCACCTCCATCTCTGTTCAGTGAGCACTTCAGTCTGCTTGCATATTTCTGGAAATGCTGATTACTGGGTATCGCAGAATTTTGCATCAAGTTTATCTAAGTCTTGTGTATTATATGAGAGTGATAAAGGACCCGAGCTTTGAAATTGGATACTTCTGCACCAAGAAAAAGATGAATCTATCCTAAGAGGATTGTGGCTTACAGGGATGGAGTTGTTCTTGTTACATTCTATTCTTTACATGAACAGAGCTGCAAAGCAGATGATAACGTGTATGAGCTGAAGGACACACGTTTGATTCTCAAAAGTGACTTGAACTATTAGTGTCCTCACGTGCGTTAGCCCTGCACCTACAATCAAGTCCAGAAGTAGTAAGCAGTGAAAATAAAAGCTATAAAGAGTAGTATTTAAAAAAAAAAAAAAAACAAAAAAAAAAAACAAACTACCACTACTTTCATTCCCTCCCTTCTGCTTCTAGATTTGTTATTGGATGCAATCTCCAAGGACTTTTAAAGCTGGTTCAAAGTTAGAGAGAGTCTGGTGTCTTGTTTGTTTTAAAATCAAAAATCTGGTTTTTAATGTTTTTTTTTCCTATTGTTCTTAGGAAAAATGACCTAGATTTTAATAAAAAGATCAAGCACTCATGGGCATCGTGTTGTTTGAGATCAGGAAGTGTGGATCCACAGTCTGTCTGTAGCGGTAGTACTCCTAGGGATTTCATGCACACATTACAGCTTTCTGCAACAGCAGTCCTTGGTATAAGAAACAGCCCCATGTTCGTGGCACTAAGAAAGATGTACTTACTACCAAGGTAATGCAGGTAAAATTACATTTGAGTTGTCCTTTAGTCAACTTCATCATGAATACAGCAGGAAAGGAGCTGTGTCCTGTAGCTGATGTGCACTTTTTGTTGGAACTGTTGAACAGATATTGCTCAGTTGTTATGCGTCTTTTGAGATAATACTACAATCGTTCATATAAGAGATTACTACTGCTCTTTAGGTACATTTTTTGACTTCTCATGAGTTAAGCAGAACTGAAAATATTTTCCCAGTTCTAGTCTTAAAAAAGAAAATAAGATGTAATCACGGGTAGAACTTGTAAATAAGGGTGTATATCTGTTGCTTAAGAAGTGTGCCAGGAGCAATCTCAGTGTTCCTTTCCCTTACCTCTTGGCAGTGCTGTTTGGGGTTTCACTAGTATTCCCTCGCTTCTGTCTCTGACTGTTGCCTGCAAGCAACCAGGCTGTTTGGTGTTGTGTTCCCCTTTGCTTCAGCGTGCAGCCATGTCCCCCTGGGCCTCTCCAGTGAGATAATTTAGGAGAAAATAGAATTTTACACTCCTGCAAGTCCACTTCACATTAGTGCTAGTCCTAGTCTGGGGCTGTCCCTTCTGCTAAACAACAGGGACTTTCAGTCATTTATCTATTAGCTGTCTCCACTGCCATAACTAAAACTCTTTCTATCTTTTTCAAGTCCTGACAGTACTAATGCTGTTGTAATGTGAAGAGTGCCTTTTTCTTTCTGTTTCTCCTCGGGCTGGAGGACTAATGTCATCCCTTTATATATGGCATTGTTAAGTCCACCTTGACCCATAGGTGCCCATCTCTTTGATCCAGGCAGAAGGATTGGTTTGGTTCCCATAGCTGCAAAGCTGTTATTATTCAAATAAACTCATAATTGTAACATCTTCATAAACCATGCCCTTAATTGTAACAGGAAGAAAATACATTGAGGGAGACAGAAGGATTATAGAGCTCACCTTTTGTGGTGATCTTAGCCTTGAGTATGGGGACTGCTTTTACCACATGCTTTAGTGGATAGGAAAAGGAGGTGAATCCTATCCTAGACCAAGAAATTGTTCTGAACACCTCTAATGCTGAGGAAAAGAGCACCCTGAGGCACTGGTCACGAATGACCACCTCTTAGAACAACACTTCTGCCATTTGTCAAAATCACAGAATTGCAGGAGCTGGAAAGGACCTCTAGAGGTCATCTAGTCCAACCCGCCTGCCAAAGCAGGCTCCCTGGACCAGGTTGCACAGGTAGGTGTCCAGGTGCATCTTGAATGTCTCCAGAGAAGGAGACTCCACAGCCTCTCTGGGTAGCCTGTTTCAGTGCTAGATTGGCTGAAAACTGGCTAAATTTTGCTAGATCTGTAACAAAGTGATTTAAATAATAAAATAAACATTGATTCACTTAAAATGCTATTACCCAGAGGGAGAGATTCTAAATCTCACCAGGATCTTCTTGGACAAAGATCTAGCACATTTACATCACAGCATTGTTGTCTGAGGATCTTGTGAACCTCTCCTCAGTGAAGATCCACATTTATCATCCCTGAGACTGCTACCACACAGCCTCCATCCTCTGCATAACATCGTTTAAACTACACCGACGTTCCCCAAAGACTAGAGCTTGAGCTTTTACAGAGATTTGAATTCAAAGCAAACACAGAGGTGGTAATGTCTAAGCTATGACTTGATGCTGTTAAGTACGGTATAAAATGCAGAAATGTCATCTCTGCGCCTCTCCTTCCATTCAGAAGCACCAAAACACTTTTCCTTCAACAATAAGTGCCGTTTAAGGAATTATTAAGTTTTTATATGTTCTGTTTGGCAGAGGATTAATTATTCTTCCTGCTTAGTTTCTACTCAGACAATAAATCAAATGTCATGAAAGTAGTTCTGCTCTTCCCTGTTTAGTTAAAAAAGAAAAGAGAGAGACCTCTGCTTTTCACACACAGTGCCTAGATTATTGTATTAAAATCATGTGAAGCAATATCAAATGAAGTGTTTCAGTAGATTTTTGCTGTTCCATTAAAACCTGGCTTCTATTCCTTTAATTCCTGGTGCTTGCAAACCAAAAACTGTGCACTGTTGTTTTTTTTGTTGTTGTTGTTTGTTCTTGTCTAAACAGGCATCAGTCAGAATGAAGGAGCTTATTTCTCTGACAAGAGTTTGGAAAAACAGGACCGACAGAGGTCATTTTTGTTCATCTGTGCATGTGAAATCTATTGCCTTTATCAGGATTTGGTAGTTTAATCTGCTTCTTATCCTATGGGTCTCCCAGATAGAAAGACGCTAACAATTTATCTTGCTTGAGCCTTTCAAGTGATCCTTGTGAAACACTTTCATTTGCAGTGTAATGAGAACTATCAGGTATTATTGTTAAGGGCTGCTTCAGTCCTAGCTGGATACCAATTCACCTCTCTGCGACTGAAGAATGGTGTATTTCACTCCACATCATTTGTTCATCTATGAAGAACAGACTTTGAAATACTCCTTTTCTCATCTCCTTTTTTTGTTTAGTTGGAAGGATTGGTACTAGAAAAGCTCATTTCATGAAATAAGTAGTTCTTGAAGTGATGGGGGGGGGACAAAGGATATACTTTAAAATGAACAGCAACACAATTCTCTAGTTACCCAGACCACGATGTTAGGTCTATTGGCAGAACACTGGAGCTGCTGGAGTCAAACTCCCATGCAATCTCACACAGGCAGGCTGCGCTGACTCCAGCATACTCACCAAATAATTGTCAGGCAATTTGCAAGAAAAACATATCATTGAACCTCTTTATTTCTCAGTTGCTGCCTGTCTGCATCAGGGAAATAATTTCTATCGCAGTAAAATCCAAATGTATGCTGGTCACAATGCATTTTAGCTGTATGTAGGGTGATGGTACTAACTCTATACTCCGTTAAGAAGCTGTCTCAGAAAAGTCCCATTTATTGCATGGGGGCACTGTTGGGGTCAACCAGGTTGATTCTCGGGGTATCTGATTTTGGCTGTAATGTTAATTCTGGTACTAATTTGAATGAGCAAGTTGTCAAGCTGCCCTCATCTCAATTACTTCATCTTTTGTTTGTTTGTTTTTTAAGTGCAGAATAAATAGTATATCTGCTGTGTTGATGAGAACTTCTATGCTTAGTTCCTAACTGTGCAAACAAATTCTGTGCTCACCCAAAGAAGAATTATAGCACCAGAAGTCAGCGTTGCTGCCCTGTAACCCTCCCCTAGCTAACGCTGCCACAAAAAAAACAAGTGATGAGAGCCAGGCTGGGCAAGTTGTCATGGTGAAAAGGGGACAAAAATTAAAGCTGCCCTCCCCTGGCACTATCCCAACTGGAATGCAGTTTTGCAAACACCATCTGCTTTCTCCTGCAAATAAGCCTTTGCAGGGTGCAGCGGGTCTGGTAGCGGAGAAGAGAAATTCTACCCATGTGCTTCACAGCCTCTGTGGATCTGGGTTCAGCATCTTGAAAGCAAGTGTAAGCTATTATTAACTCAAAATCATGTAACCAAGCCTAGAACCTGAGCTCCGTTCATTCCTCCCTTGATTTGTGGCCATACAATGATATCAGCAAATATCTTCTCTTCTTTGCAAGTTTTTCAATTTTAATTTTCAACCATATGTCACTCAGATATTTGCTAGGCATTTTCTAACGGAAATACTCTAACCAAAATTGCATAGACAGAATATCAGAAAGATACACAATAGTTGTTGAACTTCACAGGGGAGGGTTAGGCTGGGTATCAGGAAAAGGATCTTCACCAGTGGGTATGAAACAGGCTGCCCAGGGCAGTGGTCACAGCACCACGCTGCTGGAATTCAAGGAGCATTTAGATAATGCCCTTGGATATAAGATTTGGCTTTTGGGTGGTCTTTTGTGGAGCCAGGAGTTGGGCTCAGTGGTCGTTGTAGGTCTCTTCCAACTCCTGTGATTCTCTGAAAGAAAGCCTCTTTGATATCGCAGAGAGCTCAATCCTGTGACAAACTTTTGTTAGAGAAACATCATGCGGATCCTAGGATAGAAGTGGCAAGTGGACAGTTTGGCTTCCCACTTTCCTCATCATGAAGAAAAATAAATCCAGGGGTTATAGTAAGCTTGTCTATTACTTTAGGAAATGGTAGCGTCCAGTCCAGCATGTGTATAAACTTTTGCTAACTGAAGGGTACAGGCAGTGATGTGTGAATTAGTCCTGAGGCTCCTGCAGTGCTCCAGAGTAATGCACTTGGGCAACCACTGTGGTGTATAATTTCTATCCTAGTAATGAACAAGTTGTGATCAACAGTAACGTGCTTGTTAGCAAATCTGCTGGTGTTAACGGGGAACTGCTTCTTGAAATTCATGCAAGAGATAGCTGAAGCTGATCCTCTGCCATTTCAATAGAGAATCTGAAACTGGTACAGCAGCTGCTGCTTTGACCTTGAGGCTTGTATCCCTTAAAGGTTCTTGCCAGACATGAACCCAGTCCTGGAGGGATGCTAAATATCTCTCTGTATTTTGCAGCTAAATGCTTATACATTTTCTTCTTTGTCCATCACTGAAATAACTGGGCATTTTGGTTAACAAATCATTGCTTTAGTTCCAGTATCCACTTGAGTCTTTCTAATTCTTTTCTGTCCAAGTATGTTTTTGAAGAAACAACATCATCCTAAGTAATTTAGTCAGTGACTAGGGATTCTCAAGTCCTTCTCTGATTTCCAAAAATCATATTAAGTGTTGCCTCTTGTGTAATGAAGAAGTACTTATCTCTCCTGCCTCATATTCTTCCAAACCTGTGAACAGGCTCTGCTCTTTTGTCCCTTCTAATCTCTGGCTATCAAGAGAGCTTCTATTACTTCAAGGCTGATATCGCTTGAAGTACCTTGGCTTAATCCCACTTCCCTAAAGATTTAAAGGATTTTTTCTTCTTGGATCTGAAAAAATATCATTATTTAAAAATAATTTGGCATTAAAGCCCAGCTAAAAACTCTGACCTATTTCTCTTCTTTAAAGCCAATGTGTAAGAAGGGCTCTCTCAGAGGAAAAAGAGGAAGAAAAAAAAAAAGCATGAAACCCTATGACCTAAATCACAATTTTATTAAGTTCATATCCCATTATTATTTTTATTATAAGTTAAGAAAGTTTAGAAGAGCTATTGATAACTAAAAGCAAATTGCTGTATCTAGGCCTGTAATCCTTTTTGGTACTGGAGGCAGAGATTAATTAAAGATGCAAGACTGAAAAATCCATTGGCATCAACAAAATCCTGAAGGTCATATAGGTCAATTCTAATAGATAATCAGAGATCGCTTTTATTAGCTATTACTATTAACTATTACATTATTAACTGAAAGGTCATTTGCCATCATTATGGAGGGAATTCCCTGTAGATATGAATACTCAATTTATCTAGCTCTTGTTCCTCAGATGTGATCACTTTTGTACTTTCTTGTCAATTTTTTTCTGAAAAGTGTTTTTGATGATTATTTTTCCTGCTCATAGAAGTTCCCTTTAAAATTTCATGTATGCATTTAAATAAGGTATCATTATTCTTCATGGTTGAATAATATAACAAAAACAATATTTTATCAGTGTTTTTAAACACACTTTAACATCCTGTTCAGTGGTATAACTGCCTATTAAATTCCATGTGACATCTGAGAACTACTGCATGCTGTAAACTTTCCATGCAGGCTTCTCCATCTGCGTCATCTTTTCCTTTATTCTTAAAGGAGCAGACCCTATGCACACATCGTAGGATCATAGAATGGTTTGGGTTGGAAGGGGACTTAGGAACCCTCCAGTTCCAACCCCCTGCTGTGGGCAAGGCTGTCCACACCAGCTCAGGCTGCCCAGAGTCCCATTCAACCTGGCCGTGAGCCCCTCTAGGGATGGGGCACTTACAGCTTCATCCAAGAGGACCCCAAGCCCTTCTCAGCAGGGCTGCTCTCAAGGAGTTCTTCCCCCTAGTCTGTACCCATATCTGGGATACTTCTTAGACTTAATAGGAGGCACATATTTTAACCTAGGTCATATAGGATCTTTTTAAAGAAGAAGCAAACCAAGTGCACAATTCTTTTGATGTACTGTTGCATGTTCCATAGCCCAGCCAAAGTCAGTGGGATCTGGGTGAACTCTGTGCTTCTGATTCAAGCCAAAAACTTTGATACATACTAAATATAAATGGCACACACACAAAGCACTTTGGAAGCATCCGGCAGCTGCACTGCCGTGCTTCTGAAGAGCTGTATGACAGCAAAACAAGGCATGGATGCAGGAAAGGTGGCACGTCCATCACCCTGCAGGCACTCAGCATGTCACGGGCTTTGCTCACTCAAGCGGCTTCACTGAAGCTCTGTGAGGTTACTCACACATTCATGTTTAAACACAATTACCTTTTAGGCAGATGACTGACTGGGATTTCAAGTTTTCCAATGGTGAAACACTAAAATGCTAGGGGGAAAAAAAAGCTGCTATGAAATCATTGTGACACCGTGGTGAAAGCTGAGTCTTTACACTGCTTTTCTGGCCTTTAAGAATGGGTGTTTGGAGAAAGTGCAGAACAGCCCCTTCTGAAGTAGAGGCCTGTTTCTCTTAAAGATACTTTTCTATTTCAAAATTATCCGAAACAAAGAAATACAGTGAAGAGGAATCTCTTAATAAAAAGGATTTTGTTTGGCTAACTGGAATTTTGAAGTAAAAAGTTTTCTCTCTTTCTGCGATCTATGGAGAGAAATTAAAAATAGGATTTTATATGCCCTGGAAAAAGCAGAATTAATTACTACTTCTGCGTCTGATTTAAACAACAGTCATGACAATAGATATTTAGCCTACGTCTGAAGGCTTGTGGTTTTGTTAGAGGCTGATAGGTACCCAAATACCTGTGAGAAAATACGTGTTTCCGTAAGCAGAGACAGTTTTAAAAGTAAAAAATTAAGAATGCTCATGCCACCTGCTAACTTATCACTTTGTAAAGAGCTGTTTCCAACTTATGGTAACTGTATGGTCTCATTCAACATTCTTAGGTCTTTTTGATCCAATGCATAGTTAGACTTCTTAAGGGTCCATTTTCTCAGATTACTGTGTACATCTCAATTATTTTGTAAATGC
>PPHD01008611.1:0-21570 GCA_002909625.1 Bambusicola thoracicus | reverse complement strand
ATATAAACTACTATATATATATAAGAAACTACTGATACTTAAAAGGTAAAAAATGTTTTTAAAAAGTTACAGCTACAGAGATTTGCGGAGACTGCTATTTCTGAAGTTAAGACTCCACTATTCATAAAACTTCTACTTTGTTGTTTGCAACAACACTGACATCCTGTGGTCAGTCACTAAAACTGCCATACTGGATACAGCCAGGCAGATACGTGCATTGCCAGAAATTTTGGGTAATTTGAGTTACGGTAGTAAAAAAGGCAGAAGATGCATGAGCTGTTTTAACAGATCTTAAACTTAGGTTAGTGGCCAGTGGGATGAACTCAGCATGCTTTTTCTGATCTTGCCTTTAATGAATTTAAGGAGCAGGCTCTTAGAGCTGCTAATTTTCTCTTGTTTAGGGCTCACCTGGCAAAGATGGATTAAATGGTCTTCCTGGGCTCCCAGGTCAAAAGGTAAGTGTCACCACATACACCAGCATAACCAGCTTGCCTGGGCAGCTTATCTGGGTGAGCTAGAAAGTGTAAGCTGAAAGGGGAGCTGATCTCCAGGGTCAAATATACCTCACCTGCTTCCAGCCCTGGAGCTCCAGAGTCAAGTGAGCTGTACTGAGTCCCTGTGAAGGCTGAGCTGGATTTAAATACAGAAGAGACCTCTTCCAGTCTTCAGCTACTGCATTTTATTCAGCAAACACAGCTGAGTATAGCAGACAGAGAAGCTTCTACTGTCACGCTGGAAAGCCAAGGAGGCTGGCAAGTCAGGGCACATGTCCAAGGCACAAAGAACAAGGAAGAGTGTCAGGCCCCAAATACATTTCTTTTTCCTCCTTGAAGAACTGGAAACAAAATATACCATCCCCTTAGGTCTTCTGTGGGACCATGTGGAAGAGAGGTGGCTCTTTGTTCCTTCCTACCTCTTGTGCCCTGTCTGTAAGTTCATATGAATGGCAGATTCAGGGAGGTTAGTTTCTTCTGCTGTTCTGTTGTCTCTTCAGTTGGAAATGGAGATTTTGAGCAGGAGAAACTCTTGTTGAGTTCCTATAGTCATGCGAATAAGTGACTGAATGAACCATATTTTGTCTATAAGAGTCAATCTAGGAAATCACAGAATTACAGAGTGGCTTGGGTTGGAAGGGACCTTGAAGCTCATCCAGTTCCAACCCCTGGCTGTGGGTAGGGTTGCCACTCACCAGATGATGTTGTCCAGGGCCCGTCCCATCCAACCTGGCCGTGAACACATCAAGGACTGGGGCATCTGCAGCTTTGTTGGGTAGCCTGTGCCAGTGTGTCATCGCTGTCTGAGTTAAAATTTCCCCCTTAACATCTAATCTAACCTGATTATAATCTCCCTATAAGTACAAGAAGGCTGCAGTGTGGTGTTGCCTGAGCCTTAGCTTCTCCAGGCTGAATGAGCCCAGCTGCCTCAGCCTTCCTTTGGAGAAAAGGTGCTCCAGCCCTCTGATCATCTTTGTGGCCCTCCTCTGGACCTGCTCTAACAGCCCCAAATAATTATACTAGATTGGAATATGTACTTAACTATAATCTGCCTCGAGTCCAAAGCAGCAGCATTGCATCAGCAGTGGTCTTCTCAGCTCTGGTGCTCGGCCATCATTACCCCTAATTTTTCCAGGAACCCACAATGTTTATACTTCAAGCCCAAGTCCAGCGTTCCTCAGCTGGAAGTGAGGATTTTGAAGCATATAACAAATTACTGATCTCTGTGAAGTATTGACTGCACTTCTGAGATACACAGCATATTTCAGTTCTTAATCCAGCAATTTCTGCTCTCTGTCCTGACCCCACCCACAATGACAGATCAGATTTAAAGAGTCCCAATGGCCAAGGCTCCAATTCCACAGTTATCTATTTCTATTCTTAATGAAAAATGTAGACCTGTTCACCACATACCACAGTTTGAAGAAACAATGGATATTTTGTTTTTCAGGTAGTTTGTTATGGATATCTTTAAAGTAACACTGGTTAACTTTGTGTTATTCTAGAGGCATTCTAGTTGGGTGAGTATTGTTGGAGATGTGTCTGCAAATAGTACTGAAATGGTAAAACTTTCCAGGAAAGGTACTCTCATGTGGCTCCATTTACATTCTCAGGCTGATGGTGGAGATCTGAGTCAAAATATTCCTCATCATTGCTACACTGCAAGATGTATATTAATTTCTCATGTTCCCTGCAGGGAGAACAAGGAGAAAAGGGTGAGGAAGGCTTTCCTGGAAAAGCTGGCCCTAAGGTAAGGAATTTTATTTCTAAGTTTGCTGCAGCCACTGAGTCACTCAAGGTGTGATTTTAGAAGGCCTTGTACTGAAGTCAGGAGCGTAAGATTCCTCTAAAGCTGGAAATATAAGAGGGTGAGCAGATGTGGCTCAGTGCTTTCACTGTTCACTGCATTCTAAGGTACAAAACCCTGTTTGATGCTCCTTTCTCTAGTCTATGTATATAGGAAGATGTGACCTGGACCTTGCTTTGGTTCTCTGTGGTCAGAGGTCCCAAGCTATCAGAGAAGATAATTTCAGTGCCTTACAGAAAATGGGTAGAATAATATGAGCTAGGACAGTAGGGGGACACAATTTACTAAAGAGAAAGCATTCTTGCAAAAGAATTGGGTCCTTGCAATGCTAACTTTGTACTTTTGCTTTTCCAGGGTGAACCAGGAAGCCGTGGCCAACCTGGTGAACAGGTGAGCAGAAAAAATGGTGCTAGCAACAACACCTGCCTGTCAGAGCAACGCAGAGTGATCACATGCAGTAACAAAGCCATTTGCCAATAACATCCTTTGCCAAGGAAAGTGCAAGTCAGCAATCAAAGCACATGGTTGGACAAAGTAATGTTCCAGAGCAAATACGCTAAATCAAATTTTGTCTGTATCTCAGAAAATTCAGTCATCTTGTTTCTGGTAGATAAGGAAGAAAAGGAAGGCAGAGTGGCATAAAAGTGATTGTTTTTCCTTCACTTCACATTAAACCAGTGTGCTGGTGATGGTTCTGGATGATGATGAACTTTTTGTAAATACATGATACAAAGGGCGATTCAGTCATTTCTAGATCATAAATGCATGCTAGGAAATAACTCCATGTGACTGTCAGAAATTGCAGTTATCTTAATCATTATGTATTAAGCTTTAAGTTTCAGCAGATAACAGCAAAGAATCAGGGAAACATCCTGGGATTTTCTAAAGCACACAGTTCTCTGGAGTCCAGTGTGGGACACTAACACCACTTTTCAACTCAGTAATAAAATCTGTAGAAAGAGATATCTATGTAAGATAGTCTTATATCATTGGCATACATCTTTGGATACTGGGTTACAGAGTATAAGTCAGCAATGGAAGAGTCTCAGAGCCTCAGTCATCCCTCACTTCAACCATTCTAAATCCAGACTTCTATAAAGATGAAAGAAGAGAATGGTCCCATGCTCCCACATTGTTATTTGTAATGAAACTGAACACACACTATCTATGCCACCAACTGGAGTAGAAGCACAGGAAGAAAGACAAGTTTCACACAGAAGGCTTTTATAAGTTGTGCTCGTTTCTCCCTGCCCAGTCAATTTTAGGAACTGCTTATAATTTTTCCATATTCAACAGAGCTTTTTAGAATTTTAATCCCACTTTCCAAAACACCTCTCTAGTGTGATATTCTCCACACATTATACCAGTGTTCTCTTTTCTGTCATCTCAGTTTTAAACTAAAATATTGAATAGTAAGTACAGACCATGAGAGGACTTCACCTCTTTCTGAATCTGGAAGTAAACAGCTAGTAACAGACGTGTGAATGGAGGTTTTTAGTTGTTTGGTTTTGTTTTTTTTTTTAATTAGTTCTACACCACCCTCCAGAGATCCTTCTTGTACATTGTATTTCTGTACTGTGCTAATGAACACGTCATGTTGTCCTGTATCAGACATCTTACTAACATTGAGATACATCATAAAAATACTTCCTTCTTGTCTGCTTAATTATCCTGTCAAGGGAGGAAACTGGATGGATTTGACATGATGAGTTTTTAACAGATCCATATTGGCTTCTTTTTATTACCTTCCTGTCTTTGAGCTCATAGAATCATAGAATCCTTAGAGTGGAGGGGACCTTTGAAGGCCATGTAGTCCAACTGCCCTGCAATGAACAGGGACATGCACAGCTAGACCAGGTTGCCAAGGGCATGATCCAGCCTCACCTTGAAAGTCTCCAGGGACGTGGCATCTACCACATCTCTGGGCAATCTGTGCCAGTGCCTGACCACCCTCACTGTAAAAGACTTTTTCCTTATATCCAGTCAGAATCTACCCTCTTTAAGCTTGAAGCCATTTCCCCTTATTCTATCACCACAGACTTGAAGAATCTGTCCCCTCCTTTGCTGTAGCTCCCCTTTAGATACTGAAAGGCTGCTATCAGGTCACCTCTTCTCTAGGCTGTACAGCCCCAGCTCTCTCAGCCTGTCCTCGCAGGAGAGGTGTTCCATCCCTTGGATCATTTTTGTGGCCCTCCTCTGAACACACTCCAACAGGTCCATGTCTCTTCTGTACTGAGGACGCCAAATCAGGACACAGTACTTCAGGTGAGGCCTCACCAGTGCAGCGTTGAGGGACAGGATCATATCCCTTGCCCTGCTGGCCATGCTTCTTTTGATACTGCCCTGATACCCAGGATATGGTTGACCTTCTGGGCTGCGAAGGTACATTGCTGGCTCATGCCCAGCTTCCCATTCACCAGTTCCCCTGGAACTTTTTTGGCAGGGCTGCACTCAATCCTTTCATCCCCCAGCTTGTATCGGTAGTGAGGGTTGCCTCAACCCAGGTACAACATCTTGCATTTGGATTCGTTGAACCTCATAAGGTTCACCTGGGCCCACTGCTCAAGCCTCTCTAGGTCCCTCTGGATGACATCCCATCCCTCTGGTGTGTCACCTGCACATCACAGCCTGGTGTCATCAGCAAACTTGCTGAGGGTGCACTCAAACCCACTGTCAGTGTCATTGCACTGAGCCCTGGGGGCATCACTCATCATCAGTCTCCATCCAGACATTGAGCCATTGACTACCACCCTCTCAGTGTGATCCCACAGCCAGTTCCTTGTCCGTTGAACAGACCACCCATCAAATTCATATCTTTCCAATTTGGAGAGAAGGAGGTTGTGGGGTATCATGTCAAAGGCCGTACTGAAGTTGAGATAGATGACATCAGTGGCTATTTCCTTGTCCATTGTTCCAGTGACACCGTCATAGATGTTTAGTAGACTGGTCAAGCAGGGCTAGACCTTGGTGAAGCCATTCTGGTTCTCCTGTACCACCTCCCTATCTTCCAAGTTCCTTAGCATAGCTTCCATGAGAATCTGTTCCATGATCATTCCTGGTACAGAGGTGAGACTGATAGGATGGTAGGGACTTCACCTGTTTGCCACGACTTTTCAGATACCATTGAGAGTGACTTGCTGATTACATCAGCTAATTCCCTCAGGATGCTGGGATAGATCTCATTGGGACCCATAAAAACTCATTAATATTTTTCTTCAGTATCTTTCGAGAGACCAGATTTACATTGCATGTTTTTGTTTTTCCTCTAAGTCCTCCCTTTTTTTTCCCTCTTTAGCTTTATGCTGCCCTCTGTTCATCTTTCTCACAACCTTTGGGATCTCGTCACCATCCAGGATCCTGCATTGGCTCTCAAGAAGGATCACTCTGTCTTGTCACCAAATGTCACCGTCTTTCAAAATTCATTAAACACCATCCTGATGTTCCCAGATATTCTCAGTTAGCAAAACATAGAATCATATAATCATAGAGTCATCTTTTTCCTGACCTGATTTCTCTCCATTCATTGCATCTGCATGATAATATTTAGATTTTGGCCATAAAGAGTTAATCTCTTTAAATTGAGGATTACCGATTCTTAGTTCATATTCATACAGCACATAGTGCAACTGGGTTCTTTCCATGACTGAGATCCTGACTATTTTCAGGTGACAACATGGTTCAACCTGGAGCTAAATTTGAGAGTTTTTGTTATATTTAGAACAAACCACATGACACAGAGATTACAATTACTCCAACAGCTTGCATTCATTATAAAGCAGAATCTAAAAAGTGAGGGTGAAACAGAAACAAACCCAAACATGAGATGCATTGAGAAAATTCTAGACTTGCTTATCAGGTCATATCTATTCTGTTCAGATTAATAGTATTGGGTTTGCATTTCTAGACTATACCAGATCCTTAATAGATGAAAATAAAATATTTATTTTTTTAGGTGTTCTTTTTTGCTTGCTTGGTGCTATTATGGAACAGTGCAAAGAAAATATATCTTAAATTTTATGATATCAATACAAAGAGAAAAAAAACAAAAGAGGTCTTAGCTGCTGTATTAAGTAACGATTCCCCTAGAAAAAGAAATTATCTGATAATTAAACAAGATCCTGTTCTCTCTCTCAGCAAGCTTCACATAGAATCAATCACACGCAAAAAAATAGGGCAGGTTCTGGCCTACAGTGTAATCTACATGTATCATGATGTAACTAGGTATCAAGAAACAATCATCTGCAGGCATTATGAATGCTTAACAATTCACCATCTAGTATCAGCCATTAGACAGCTGAGTCAAGGATTCATTCTTCCTAGCCTAAGGACACTGGCTAGATTAATCTACCCTGAGAATCAGACTTGATGTACTTTTAATCTGACATGAATGAGTGAAGAGTTGGCCCACTAGTATTCCCTTTCATTCTTAATTACATTTGAAACTAATAAAGTTATTTAATAGAAGCCATGCTTGATGAATGTTCCTGGATTTAACGCATGATTTTCCCTCACTTTCAGGGTGAAGTGGGTCTTCCTGGTCTTCAGGGTTTACCTGGACTGAGAGGAGAAAAAGGAGACCAGGTGAGTAACTTGGAGCCATAACTTGATTTTATTTGTCCATTTGGTGCCAGGAGGACTTATCTCAAGTGTCCCTAGATGATATTTTCTCTTGGTGATCTTCTTGTGGAGAACAGCTGATTGACATCTAGAAAGACCACCAAGAGGCCTTTCCAACAGGGTACTTCACTGCTTTATGACTCTTGCTAATTGCAGTGGAGATGTTAATGAACTATGTCTATCTTGAACACGAAAGATTTGACTGATGCCATACTCCAAGTTAGGCAGTAGAAGAGGGACAGGACCCTTTAGGTCTCGCTTTCAAATATATCTGCATGACTTAAGGACATTAAAAAAAATAAAAAACAACTAAAATCCCAGATTTCCCTTGTCACTAAGCTCTGAAGAACATTCCAGAATGTTGGATTATTATCTGATGGCTTAATTTCCACCTGGGTACTGGCCAGCTGCAGTCCTTCAGAGGTACCTACACACTGGAAAGTAGTTGGACCTGGCAGTAAATTTAGCTGTGTCAGTGAAGCCATTAGTTCTGATAGCTAAATATGTGCTTGAATGTGAGCAAGAAAGATTTACAGTCAACTGAAGCACTACTGTTTGATTTGCTATATTATATGTATATTGAAGTGTAGGATATAGAATATGTTCTCTCTGTGAAATAATATAAATGTAGGTCAACTATCTCCTATTTTAAGACTGAATATATACATTTGTGTATGCACTTTGAGGAATATTCACATCATCCTCGTTAAGCATCTCCCATTCACACTACCAAGTTTCCTGGGTGATTAAAAAGGTAGGCACCAGTGAGTGGATGACTCAGAAATCTTTCAGCATAAACAAATTGGTAGAATGAGTGGCCGCTCTAAGTCTTCTCTTGTTCAACTGGAAAATTCTGTGCTTTGTTACTGCATCAGTCAACAAGACCTATGTGCAAGTTGATTCAGGGTTGGTGCTTTCCTTTCCATGAACTTAGTCGCTATTCTTTGGCTTTTGAAAATAGTGTGAATTTTGTGAAGCCATTCCAAATATATTAATTACCCTTTTAATTGCTTACGCTTCGTCTTGGAGAACAGATAAGGTCAACTGAAAGTGTAAAATGAAACTGATCAAATCAACGTGTCCATACTTCCTACCTTCCTTTTCCTGTTTTTAGGGAGGAAAGGGAAGAGATGGTCTCCCAGGACTGAAAGGGGAAAGAGGAGAAAAGGTGAGTCATGAAATAACTATGCTCCTCTTTATAGAATCACAGAATCATAGAATGGTTTGGGTTGGAAGGGACCTTTAAGATCATCTAGTTCCAACCTCCCTGCTATAGACAAGGACACCTTCCTCTAGACCAGGTTGCTCGGAGCCCCATCCAGCCTGGCCTTGAATGCTTCCAGGGAAGGCACATTTACAACCTCACTGGGCATCTTGTTCCAGTGTCTCACTGCCCTCACAGTAAAGAATTTCTTCCTGATATCTAGTCTAATTCTACCTTCTTCCAGTTTAAAACTATTTTGCCTTGTCCTGTCACTACCTGCCCTTATATAAGAAGAAAAGAGAAAAGGGCTTAGATACAAGAGATAGAGGAGATAATCTTACGTGGATTAGCAGTTTTGAAGTCTCTGAGATAATCCTTACAAAGAAGCTGCAGAAGAAACTGTGTGACGGATACAACCATTTACTGAATAACACAAGAAATAGTAAGTTGTTGATGGAATTTAAGGTCAGTTTCTTTAATCCAGAGAAGATTTTTCTTTGTTCTAGCATTGACTGATAGAAGCAAGCCTGAAATTAAAGAACATTTCTGTGCCTCCCAACATTGTGACAGGACAATAAGGAATGGTCTATGCTTCTGTCACCATAGCATTGCTATGATTAAAGTAGAAGGACTAGAAAGAGATGATGTTTACTAAATATTTGCTGAAGTGAAACTGCAGCATTGCCCTTGTAGATGTCCATGACTTGGCATAGTTATCTCAGCCATAGGGAAATAGGTGCCTCTTTATTTTTCTTCATCAGCCCTCAGTTTAATAGCAAATTTGACCATCTCTGACAGTGGCACTTCCATTATGGGTAGTCAAATGATGCTTCTAATGAAGCACAACAAACTCCTGTCTCTGGGAGGTTAACTAGTGATTTTCATAGACGTTGGCTTTCAGGAGGGACTAAAGTTGTCCATGGATCACAGCCAGGAAGAAGGCCAATGACAGCTAAGATACTTGGACTACAGTTCTCATGAGATACTCCAGCAACCTTATAGGTTTTTACTCTAAATGAGGGGGAGAATTGGAATGAGGAAGCTATATTTTTGATGAAAACAAAGGACTTTTTCAGTATGCAAAATAAGATTTTGTCAGTGTATGCAGTAGGAGAGTTTCTGCTCCTTTAAGGGTACCTGTTCAAGGAAATTTTCAGTGCAACCAGGGATGATAAGAAAGGGAGGCAGGGTTGGGAACCAAGACACTTCAGTCACACTAATGGAGGAGAGCTTATGAAAATGTAGCAGTGTTTGTTCCAGCTGGGTTATGTGACTGATGACTTTGAAGCTGGGAGACAATGACCAGAAGCATCTCCCATTCTTACTAACTGGTGGGCTATCACACTGCAAGTGCCACTTATAGAAAAATTAACCTGAATTTTCCAACTGAGAAGATTGATAGGGCTGTGGGGAGGGAGCTACAGAGCTCATATGGTCTCAAACCCGTACAGGGGGAGAGGGGGAGCAGGAGGATCCAAAAGGAGGGATAAGGTAGAAGTGGATTACTGTGACTGGAGTGTGTGCCAGGTACGGGAGTCAGGCTGGGGAAGTGGACACCTCTGGTCCGTGGTGCCAGCTACTGAGGTGCTGAAATCTACTACTTTCAGGCTGGATATCAGGAAAATGTCTTCTCAGAGAATAGTAAGGCATTGGACCAGGCTGCTCAGGGAGGCGGTTGAGTCACCATCCCTGAGGGTTTTCAGGAAACTTGTAGATGTGGCACTTATGGGCATAGTATAGTGGACATAATGGAGATAGGTTGATGGTTGGGCTAAATTTTCATAGTGGTCTTTTCCAACCTTAATGATTCTATGATGTTCTCTGCCATGGGTATGGGAATGTTGTATTCTCCAGCCAGCTACTAGGATGAGACTGGTGTGAGTGAGGTGAGTATGGGGCTCTGCACCACTGGACAGAGCAGGACCACAGGTTACAGCCAATATGCCTGGTGCTGGCTACTGGGGGACCGTGTCTGTATCTTCCCCAAAGCCGGTGTGCATGGGGTATGCATGTGTATTTGTTAGCAAACCAAGCTGGACCAGCTGGCAAGTGATGGAAGCCTTGGGCTTTGGATAGTGTTTCAGGCCAGTGGTGAGTCCATATTGGTCCACCCAGGGGGCTTGTGAATGTGGTATGCATGGAAAAGGGAAGGCGGAGACCATGTCCCCCACGCTGGATCCAGAGATGCTGAGCTGGGCCTCAAAAGTCACTTGGAAAAGACCCAGAGGTGGTGGCTGTACTTCTACCCCTTATAACAGTTTTAGCTAAAACATGATTTCCAATCAAGAACTCTGACAAGCTTAACCAAAAATGTAAATTAAGCTCTGTGCCAATTCTACAGTTGCCCTTGGGTTACAATTCATCTGACAATGTTGTATCTTCTAAATGATAATGTTGATTTTTTATTTTCTCACTTTTTATATCCATAGTTATGTTCTTCTCTCTCTAGGGTGACACAGGTTCCCCTGGCCCACCAGGCATACCTGGAACAGTAAGTAAGACACTGTGCTGCAAAAACATTCTAGGCATTGTCACACTTCTGATATACAAGTGCCTCAGAAACCAAGCTTTACAGGATCTGTGCCTCTCTGCTGAAACATTAGGATTCATTTACTCTCTGACCATCCCCTTTGGTTTGAAAGAAGTTCTATGAAGTTGCATTGATCTTTTGTTTTTCAGAGGTTAAGCACCCTTCTGTTTCTTTGCAAACAGCTCTTTTCTGTGCACTTGTTTCATGGTAGCACTTAAATTGAACTTCTGATATGTTTAGCAGCTGTAGGAGCTGCTGATGAAGATCATCAGGGTGAAGATGAAGAGCGTATTGTACCTATTTTCTAGGTGATTTAGATTTTCCCACCTGAGACCTCATGGTAAAACTGATTCACTGAGAGCAGATATCAATGAACAACAGCTTTTCTCTTGCGGTGAACAGTTCCTCTTTTTCCAAGAAGAGCAGTAGCCTTCACTTCTCACTGACAGTAACTCATGGGTTGAAAGAGCAGTGCTGTAGCCTTTGCTGCATATAGCGTCATACTGTGCTGAAAGCCCAGAAGGACCTTCTCCTAACAGAACTTGGTTCAGAACTGGATCTAGCACACAAACCAACAAACCACATGAAAACATCAGTTTATTTTTTCTTAAATGATTCTGAACAATTCCTTTTAGATGCACAGGTGTGATTACTATGGAATTAACTCCAGGCACTCAATGAGCCTCACAGTTCCCTCCAGCAAAATCTGAGTAAGCAGCTTGGAGCAAGCGCTAGGAACAGCCTTCTCATTGCAACAGAAAGGCTGATCCCTGTTACAGATCCTCTGCAAAGTGTCAAATACACACTTTTCAGCTTTGCTTACCACAGCTGGTTGCAGCTGCCGCATTCACAGATCATGAGAAGAATTTTAATCAGGATCTGTTGGAGGGAATCCAGTGTCTGCAAACCTTCATAGAGCAGTAGAGGAGGTATTACAATTTCTTCCTCGCGATCAGCTAGGCCTCTTTAGTCTGTGTTTAATAGGATCACGTGAGAAGATTGAGATTGATGATAAACCTGTCTTGGTCAAAAGCTTGGAAAATAAAGCTTCTAAATACAGTATCCCAAGGATAGGTGTAAAAAAGATATGCCTGACAACTCAACCTTGCAGTTTTTGTAGGGAGAAGTAATTTGCATTTCATCTGTAAAGATAGCTAGCAATTTCAGTGTACTTTCATTTCATCAAGGACTTATTTTTTTCCTGATCTTATCAGTTTTGATAATAGGTGCTGCTTCTCTCTACTAATTGCAATCCTTTTGTATCTGGCCATTCCTTCAGGATGACCAATGTTATAAGGCAACCAGTTATGCTGAGATGTCTTATTAGTGGTACAAAACAGAGAGCTCAGCCTTGGAGTTAGAAAGTTTAATGATACTGAAGATGGTACAATGAGTTGCTCATTTATAAACCTACCAATGGTTACATGAAATGCATCATGTATAACAATAAGGAGAATACATAAGTCTTTGCATGGAAAATAGACAGTGCTTCTTTTAATACTTTGTTTTCTTTTCCAGACAGCCTTCTTCACCCCACACCCTAGGATTCCTGTAAGTAATGTCTGTAATAAAGATGGCCTCTAGCTTGTTGTCTTTAATGTCAGAGTACCTCAATAATTCCAGTGTTATTTAGATGCTTTCATTAGAGAGGTCAATTTGGGTCTGGTTCTGTGCAACATCATGATGTTAAGCAGCAGTGATAAGAAGCCCACAGCTGTCCTGATTACACCAGCATCCAAACCAGCTTCTGCTGTCCACTATTTAAATGAGGAATGCATTGCGGAGTACATGATGGGAATTAACTGGCATTACTTAAGATCATACCTTTGGTATGTGGATAAGCTTGTTAAGGATCAGGAAGCTTTAGGGCATGTAAATGGCAGAAGTAGGCTGCAAATGTGGCATTATAAAAACAAAGTGCATGACAAGTTCTTGAGAGATGGAGGAAATGGGAATGTGAGGTAGTGCTGGAATTGGTGACAATTTCTTTGGTTCTCTCTTCACCTTAGCTCATAGATTGCAGCTATATATACAAAGGAAATAAGGCTTCAGGGAAGACTTTATCACTCTCTACAACTCTCTGAAAGGAGGATGTAGCAAGGTGGGGGTCGGCCACTTCTCCCAGGTAACTAGTGACAGCATGAGAGATAATGGCCTTAAGTTGCACCAGGGGAAGTTCAGGTTGGATATGGGGAAAAATTTCTTCTCTGAAAGAGTGGTGAGGTATTGGAATAGGCTGCCCAGGGAGGTGGTGGAGTCACCATCCCTGGAGGTATTCAAAAACATGGCACTTAGGGACTTGGTTAATGGGCATGGTGGTGATGGGTTGATGGTTGGACTAGATGATCTTAGTGGTTCTTTCCAACCTTAATGATTCTATGAAATATGCAGAATAATGACAACTTACATGGTCTTTGTAGTGCTGCAGTCACAGGATTTTTCTCTTTAGTTTTGAATGCACTGCTCTTGTAAATGAGCTGCAAGACTGTGAAGACTAAAAGGCCTGAAGTGTGTCAGCAGGTCAGATCATTGGGATTTCTCCGTGTGCAAGTTAATGGTAATGGTATTTACCATTTCACAGAACTGCATATAGCATTACAAAGTCTGGGAGGAGAAAGGGAGATTACCTTTGATTTACAGCTTTAGAAATTAAGGTGTCAGAAGGTGGTGATATGCCTTAGGAGGTTGTCATTGATGATGTTCTAGAGGCTGCAGCACCAGAAGGGTGCTGAAAATTGTCATGCAATCTCCAAAACACAATACTTGCAACTGCTTTCCACTGATAACGTTGCGTATAGAAACAGAGAGTGACTTACACAGGCAGAGACAGGAAACACATTGTGAATAAAAGACAGCACCTCTATTATTCTGTTTCCTTATTATTAGCTTAAATCAATTTTATTTAGAACACACCACAGTAATTGTCAGAAATGGGAAACCTCTAACCAAGTGACTCTGAGCTCCTCTTTGCCAATCACCACAGCTCAGTTCTGTGTTTTTGGTGCAGCTTGTGCTGTGGGCTCTGCAGAAACTCGACTGCACAACAGGGCAGAGAGGTTTCTACCATATATATTTAGACCAGCGAATTTAGAGCATTGAGCATTTCTTGGAGATGAGGTGTGTGAGAATCACAGTGGTGGTCAGGTATTATGGTTAGAAAGGAGCAGAACAGTAAAACAGGAGATGGCTCCTCACTTTGCCTTCCACCTCCCACTGCAGCTGGTTACCGCGGAGCCCCCACTGTGTATCCTCTCCTTTAAATGGCACAAGAATGATGAATGCATTAATGAGACTACAGGAGGACACTGCCAAGAGAGGAGGTCAGGAAGGTTGTGAGCACAGATCTTGCCCAGCTTGGTAGCAGCTGTTTGCTGTCACCACAGCATTTCTTTTCATTGAGCTGTAGGAAAGAAGTAGGTGGCAGTTGATTAAGTCCAGCTGCCAGGGGCAGAGGTGTCTGCCCTGTGCAGTACTGGTGGGAAGATTTCATGGTCTCTGTGGGCAGTCATGGATTCGGCAAATTTGGGAAGGACTTGCATGTAGTTAGGATAGGAAATGCCTTTGCTTGTGGCTGTGCAAAGACATCACTCTGGAATTCTGCCAATTTTTCATTGACGTGGAAGTCAAATATTGGGGAAAATGTAGGAAAAATGAGAATATTAAAAAAAAATAAAATTCTCTTCTTACCACTTGAGTTGCTTTTTCTTTTTGCAATCTTGTTCTCCCTAATAATACATGTCCTTATTTCCATTTGGTAATACCATCCTTATCTACAGATTTATTACCATATGCCTGTGCCTTTTTGCTCTTCTCTCTTACACAAAACAAATTCCTGACACAATTGAGCAGGTTTGTCATAAAGGGCTTCTAAGTACTAGTACTATAGTAGTTGCACTATCATTCAGGAGGCCAGTAGATGGCATCAGGGACTGCCTGATGGGAAGTTGGTCTCACCGGGTGCTGATGGTAAAGCGAAATTCTTCAAATAAATTCTTACAAAGCATAATACTTATTCATAATGCATAATAAAAACAGACGTAAGCAGCATTTATGCTATTACTTTTATTTTGCCTGATAGAGAACAATTTGCAAACAGACTTTGGATTCCCAGGTGTTGCAGAAATGATCAGCAAATAGCAGATGTGAATAAAATACAAACTGATTTGCTCGTGGGTTCTGCATTTCTACTGATCATTATTCCTCATGTGTGCGCTGGGGGAGCTTAATTTGCTGCTGTTCTTACTGCTTTTTGATTGCATAATTGAAACACCTCATATGATAAATAATAAATAAGTGATGATTGCTATTGCCTGAATACATATGGTCTTATAAGTAAATAAAAGGTGGGTATTCAAATAGTGTCAAATTTTCTCTGGCTAGTTCCATTATTGTGTGCTGTTCCATTCAATTTATAAAAAGCAGAAATACGGACTTACTGATTATTATTGTAGAACTCAACACGGAGCTGATGAACACCTGTCTGAAAGCATCTTTAATGAGGAAGAACAAGGATAAATTGTTCCTATTAGTCAGTAATGGTAGTGCATGACATAGTGAATTGGTGTTGCAGGAGGGAGGGTAAGTTGCACAGATGTGTGGAATCATTGGCAGAGCTAGAGATATGGAAAAGCTGTGTAATACTAATCTCAGAAAGTGTTCAAGATTCCCTCAGTCTTAAAGGTGGAATAGCAATCTGTTTGTATGCGGGACACTTTCCATGCTGTAGGATAGCTTCAGGCTTTTGGTGTTACAGAGAGACAATGCAATGCAGTAGCCCTGGTGCTTTTGCTGTTGGATGTATCACCTGGCCTATTAATACACTGGAGCAGAACTGATCAAATTTTAGGACTGCAAATTGTTTATCTACTCTTCTCCATAAAGGAAAACTCTTCTCTTTTAAAACTGAATATTTTTGCAATTATTATCATACCAGTCCTTGAAGTCTAGACAAAAAACTCCTTTGAGGAAGGTACTCTATGCCAGAAATGGATACCTGATCAAAGGAGTCCTTTTGCAAAACAAGGCTAGGTTGACTTGTAGGTTTTATTTGTCTTGTTTTATATCAGGGTGAACCAGGACCAAAGGGAGAGAAAGGAGATCGAGGAACAAGTGGAGAACCTGTAAGTACAGCTAAGTGTTTCTTAAGTTAGTTTTGAATTCTAGCAAGGAGAAGACATGAGAGCTGCTTCTTTTGTAGAGAGAGTGTGGAACATGCTCTTTCCATAGCCAGGAATCTTCTCTCATCAGAAATAGCCACAGGCACATTTGGCTTTGGCTCCACAGGAAGACAGATTACATGAAATTAAGTACCTAATTTTTTAGCTCTATACCCTAGTGGCTGAGAAGAAGAGTATGAGATTTGCAGGACAGAACTTGACTGACAGTAGGGCTGATTTTCAAATGTGGCCTGTCTAAATAGTGCAGTTGGCTACTCCATTTGTATTCAGCTCTGCTCCTGTTCTGGAAGGTGCTCTCAGGAGAGGTAGAGACCTGTGCAGTCCCAGCCTCCATAAAAAAACACTCTCTCTTCTCTCAGGGTGAGTGAGGAATAGCATCTTATGATGAAGGGAAGAATTCAACTGTTTCCTTCAGCTCTTCCACCTGTGCCTCTGTTTTTGCAGGGATTACCGGGGATCCCAGGTGAACAGGGTGTCCCAGGGCCTGTAGGACTACAGGTAAGAAGGGCATAACTTAAAGCAAATCTTTGCTATGACCAGAGAGGGTTGACTTCATGGTGCATCTCACTGTGAATAATTCTTCCTCTGTACACCAACATCCCATTTCTCCTACATCATTCTAAGTACAGGGACTACTGTACAGGTATTTGCTCATGTTGGTAATATGAGGAGAATCAAAGCAGAAATATGTCATATCTGGAGAAAGACTAGTGTCATCTGAGGGACTTCTTCCAACTTTAAGTTCCTTCACCTGGGCACCTGGAATTGGTGCCACCAAATCACAGGTATTGCAGATAAGTTACTGCAGTACATTAACAAAATCTTGCAGAGCATTCAGATTCAACTCCAGCTCACTTAACCCTGACAACACTATTGCTCATGTTAAATGGATTTATAATCTTAATTATCTTCTGAAAAACTCCTGGCTCATTCACAGTATTTCCATGTACCACTGAGGTATGTCTCCACATAAACATGGAAGGGTATTTGCTCTGCCTTCATTTGTGCTGCGTTCAAGTCACATAATCACCTGTTACTTGGGGATCAGCAGCACAAACTGGTTAACAGCAGTCTTAGCATCATGAAAACAATCAAACAAAAAACCAAAAACAAACATAATACCATGCAACTTTCAAGTAACATTTGCTAAAAGGGGGACCAGATCAATGGATAGGCTCTGTCCTTTTCTATCATGCCAAAATCCTAATGAAAAAACTAAGTAGTATGTAGGACCATGGCAAACTCCCTGCACTGTAATCTATTTTGACCATTTCTAAATGATTGTTGGTGTTTGAGAACTGCAGACAAAACCTCCCCTTTGCAAGGAAACCATCGGAGTTCAGCTAGGATGGAAGCATCAGGTTGACCTAAGGATAGGAAGCAGCTTCCCCCAGATGAATGTCTTGCAAGTTCCAACATGCAGTACAGTGAAATAGCCTCTGAGCTGATCAGTCATTAGTAATTCTTCTTATGTCTCAGGGTTTTATTTTTATATTTCATTTTCTTGCTGCATAGAGGACTGGGAGCCATTTCCTCAGCCGTTAAACTCCTCTGCGAATTGATTAGCTGAGTGCATGTTCAGGCATCCTCAAGTCTATTTGTCTGGCAGGCAGTCCCATTCCATCTCTAATCAGCTGGTACGTCTTTTCTTCCTGCACAGGGGACAAAGGGGCAAAAAGGAGCCCGAGGAGAAGCTGGAGCTCCTGGAGAAGCTGTGAGTAGCTGTTTCCCTTGCAGCATTTTTCCTTGGCAATAACACACCTAAAGGGACTTGGAAGTCTCTCCCTGCCATGCTGATTCATGGTCCCAGGCTGCTTGGGTGCAGGGCACATCCTAATCTACAGCTGAAAGAAGAGTCACTGCTGGTGGGCAAACAGACACAGCTGCACCAAACCAATCAATGCCCCAATCAGCCCAGCTCTAAATTGTTTGTCTTTTTTTGGATAAGTCTCCCTCTCTAACAAAAGCCTACTTTTCTGGGTGAAGTGAGGCAGAGCTTGCTGCTGCACTGTGCTATCAGCCCAGCCCAGGCAGTCAGCTGGTGCATGGAGTGAGCTTCCCAGCAGCAGCCAGAATTAGTTTTTGATAACAGTTGGTTTTAGGCTTTGTAGTCAATTTTGCTTTCTTTAATAAAGCCTCATCGCCAGAGGAATCATTACATACCACTTTTTGAGGCCTGTATTCTATGGAGCGCTACTATTGTCTGACTATATGCTAAAGAACAGCTAAAGATTCAAGTCCTGTTTTATTACTATAGCAATTGTATACTCCCTTTGTGTCTGAATAAAAGACCACATAGTTTTTTTGTAAGCAGAGAAGGAAAACTGAAGAACTGATTCAAGTAATGACTGGGAGAGATGATGAAGACATTCAAGGTCAGACTGGACAGGGCTCTGAGCAACCTGACTGAGCTGTAGGTGTCCCTTTTCACTGCAGGGGAGTTGGACTAGCTGGCCTTTAAGGGTCCCTTCCAACCCATAAGACCTTATGATTCTATGATTATATGTTTGTATATGGGAGAAGAAAGCCATAGGAAATCCAAGCAAAGCATCCTAGAGCACTGAGTTTCTCCTTGTGTCTTTGTGTTTATGGTTTCCCTGCTTGGATTTGTGCTCAGACATTATATTTAGCAGTGCTTTGACCCTAAACTGTCAACTGCCTGTCCTCAAGTCTCCATCATCTTCAGTTGAAGGGCTCCTTAGACCATGTGAAGAAAAGCAGCTAAGAGTGTCCCACTCCCTTTAAACCTATTCATTGATTTTACTTCTTAGTATAACCTGGTGGCTTGGAGAGCATTAATGATATAGAAATGCACACATATGCCATTTGTTTGCCATCCCATCATAGACTGCCACTGCTCCACATTTGTTTTGACTCATAGACCAGTAACTGTGAATAACACAGTAACGAGGAAACCTTTAATTCTCTTACAGTGAGCCTGATAGACAGTCATGCACAGTCATCTGCTGTGAATACCCTTCATAGTTGTACTGTGGAAGATTTTCACTGTCTCCCAGCTGTTTGCATTGTCCCTCTGCAAGAAATTGCTATCCAGATCTTCCAGTATGAAGGGTTTCTGTATTCCAAGTCAGGTAGATTATTTCACTTTACCAGTGCAGATGTTTTTAGATAGTCTGCCTGTTTTCATCCTGAATGGCCTGGGAATGCTAATAGAAACCCTTTTCCTTATGAAACTGTGACAGCAGGTGAACCCTGGCCTGTGTAGAGTGATGAGTAACTCCAGAGATAATGACTTAGACCTGATACTGTCAGGTCTAGAAGAAAATGTCTAACTATAGCCTGGTAACCCCAAGCATATTTCTCTCTGGGGACATAATCTGAAAATATTTCCTCCCATGTCTCCCATGCATGTTTGGAGGCATACATGCTAAATAGGATTGCAGACAAAAATACCTGTAATTCAGAACAAAAACACTCTGAATGGTTTGTGATGCTTGTCTGTCTAACACAAATGGGTATTTTTCAGATTTTTGTTTTCAACAGAACATTTTTTTGTTGGCCAAGAGTTTGATTTTCATCTTAAATCAACATAGTTTTCTCTGTTCTTTTGATGTTTTGGGCTCAGACCTTTCTTCCTGAATCTGAGCTAGACTTAGGATTTAAGCTTCTTGTGGGTAATTTAAGCTTCTGTGAATCTTCATCTTTTTTATTATTATTGTTATTATTTTATTGTTTCATGCTTCTTTACACTACAAAGCGTTTCAAAAAAGATGCTGTTCTTTTGCTTTGTGCATGTACAGCACCTTGTACGACATCAACTCCAGTTCCACTTGGAACATCTTGTCCCTATGGTGGTACGAGTTGTGAATTACATATCTACAAAATCTCACTTTCTTTAAACAGGGTGCAGTTGGACCAGTGGGGCCTCCAGGACCAAGAGGATTGCCAGGAAATGTGGTATGTATGCACCAGTATATTTGTTTTCCCATCTGTGCCCTGATCTCTTCATTTAATGTTTTGTTTTTCCTTCCATGGGGGTTTACTATCAGATTCAAAAGGCTGTGTTTCATTACACTTTTTTACACTTGAATCAAAAGATGTGGAGGCACCTGGGAATGGTGTTTCTATGAAACATATTTTCATATTCATTTGTAACAACAGGGAGGCATGGAGAAGCTTCACTCCTCTTCAAATTGTAAAAAACACTTTTTTCTGCCAGCTCCTCAAGAGAAAAATTACAGTGTTTATTGTCTCTCTGGTTTTGTTTCCTTTACCTCATTTCCATTTGGCCTTTCCCTCTGAAGACATGACTTCTTGTTATCAAGACTGCATAGTAAGCTTCCATATTTGTTATGAAATTATATAAATATTAGATCCTACAGTCAGTGCCTTGAAGTTGTACAACATCCTCTTACCTCAGTACACATTCATCACCATCATAATATTGTTCCTGACAGAGCTTTTCATGTCTGCACAGAAACCTTTAGACTAACTCTACTCCCTGCTCCACCATTGTAGCTTTCTATTTAGTGCTTGGGATTTCTTTAGATTTCCAGTAGAGTAAGTGAAAAACAACACTTAGACCTCAGGCTGAAATATGTTCAGGAACAATGGTTTAGCACAAAGGCTAAAGGCTCTTGAAGTCAGAGTTTGTCAACTAGGCAGTCCAAATAATACTAAATTGCCTTTTTCCTAATTGTTAAGCTACTTTTCATTTAACTGTATTAGCACAATGATTTCATTTCAAACTGGGAGATGATATCTAAAATGAAGACTTTGTTCAATTTTACAATCCTTTAAGCAAATTTCTCTACCACTAATACCAATATATTACTTACAAAAGCTAATTTAAGTAAATATTTTTTACTGGTACATAAAAGAAAATAATTATCCTGTCCACTCAGAAAGGAAGTCAGTCCAATGTTATGGTGCCAAAGCATCGTTTAATATCTTAAAATGGAGTACAACTCTGTAAAATGTACACGTTTTGGTGAGTTAGGAAGCCACAGTACTTGATTTCATCTATATTTTGACAAGGACTGCTTTGGAATCTGCCAAGACCTGAAGAGGAACAAAAAATGGAAATAAAGGGTAGAACAAACATAGTTAAGTATTCCAGTGTGTGGCTGGAGACTGCTAGCTGTAAAAAAAAAAATGGAATATTGTGAGACTTTTGGCTTCTCTGATGGAGAGGTGTTTTGGAGTTTGTTGGTAATGGATTAGGAACTGCTGAGGTTTTCACAGAAAAGAAATGTTATTGGTAGAAGAAGAATGCACAAATCTGGAATTAGCTCCATACCAGCTTTTGCTGTTCAGCTCTTTTTTATATTGAAAAAAAACACAAACCCAAATCTCATGTAAGCACTTGGTACACAGCTCTTCTGTGATGTTCTGTGATTGTTTGATTCTCTGAATTCTCTAGTTGTCTGTAGTGGAAAGTGTAAAACTCATACTAATCCATGGGATATACCATATTGAACATGCTGGTCTATCTGTTTTCTTTAGGATCAAATGCTGCCTAAAAAGAGTTTAGTCTTTAAAGTTCTTTTCTCTTCAGGGAGTGCCTGGAAACCCTGGACTACCAGGGAAGGAGGGAGAAAGAGGGGAAAAGGTGAGTTTGTTCTTTCATGAGTTTGTTCCTTCTCCTTGGGGCATTTTAAGTAACTTAGGACAGAAACAGCCTGAATTGGCACATGATTTCATAGGTTCATAGACTGCTAGGACATGTGGGTTCATTAGATTATCTCATCTGACCTATTCTATTACACATGCTACAAGGA
>PPHD01008610.1:0-17203 GCA_002909625.1 Bambusicola thoracicus | reverse complement strand
AAGGTCACCCCTGAGCCTCCTCTTCTCCAGGCTGAACAATCCCAGCTCCTTCAGCCGTTCCTCATAGGGCCTGTGCTCCAGGCCCCTCACCAGCTTCGTAGCCCTCCTCTGAACGCATTCGTTTTCTGAACTTGGATGAGGATATGCTTTGGGATAAATGAAACAATCAACAATGAAGGCGACAGTTTTTCATGGAGAGCTACCTGTGCTTGAAAGAAGAAATTAAATACAGAGAACATGTCATACTTGATATGATAACACATGCATTAGGCATAGGGAGAGAAAGCTCGGTACAGAAATAGACCTGGAGGATGAAAAGGACAAAAAATATCTGAGCATGTGGTAGGCAGAAGAGAAAAGGTAAGTTCTGAGAATGTGCAGTAACCAGACTTGGGAAGACCAGAAACTTCCTTGAAGGCAATAAGCAGATTTGTCTTCCTAAAGAAAGTAACTCAAATAATTTGGATTGCTCAACAATATTATGTAGGTGAAGTACCAATATGCTTACAGTTAGGTGTAATGTCACTACACACTGCTTAGACATTTTTGTCATTTTACTGTTTCCGTGACAATACAGTAGCCCATGAGGCAACAGCAGAAGCAGAAGCATCATAAACTGATGATGCTTATGCCTTGCTTTATGAAGGCCAGATCCTGGTAATGTTAAGCCACCAACACTCTTGGCATTCCATCCTCATTGCAGTATTCAGCTCCCTTTGACCAACTTCGATACAAAGCAAAGCTTTTTTTAACTTGGTTTCTAAAGGTCAGCTAGTTGGCTTTCTCATCTTCCCCACAGATCCCTGCCCTGCAGCTCATGATCATCTGACACTGGGTAGGTGAACGTGGACTTTTGCTTCTATTTTCCTTTTACTTTGTAGTTCTTTCACACGTTGTCATCTCATATCCCCAACCTTCAGTGAAGGCAGTGTAGGGCTTTTAAGCCATCTGACCATCAGGGCATTCACTGTACTGCAGGGAAAAGTCCTCCTAACATTGGCAACTTTCAGTAATGGCAGAGCCAGAGACTATTTGCTCTCATTACCATCATCTCCAGGAAGGCTAGGAGATACCTGCTAAACCAGTCTAATAGCCCTGACCTCCACTGTCCCTTTGCCTTTTTATCTGTAGAGACCCACCCTAATCTCTCATTAACAACATAAATTTAGAAACACCATTTTGTTTTCCCACCTCCAGCCAGCTGCAGAACCTTCCCCATCACCCATAAGACAAAACTCCTCTCTTGGAGTGCTTGGGAAAGACACTAAGCAGTCTTGGTTTGCACTCTGCAAAATGCAGCAGTTTCCCTTGTCCTGTCTGCCTCTTGGCCAGCTTAATCTGGGATCAGCAACGGTGAGAGATGATACAGGCTGAACTCATAACAAAGGAATGCTGTGGAGAGAGCAGCAGTGGCAGAAGAATAATCTAGATACTTAGTTATTTCACTTCTCAGCTACATAATTCGCTATTTAAATAAGAATGAGCATTGATTACTCTCCCTGTTCTGAATCCCAGTGTTCTTGCTTCTTCATTGCACTGGCCTATGAAGCTTGAGCTTCTTAGAAGCCGTTCCTTGGCCTCTGAGCTGACAGTCCTCAAGATCTCAGCCAGAAAAGCACCGTTAAGAAGAACTCGCCTTCTTGGCTAATTTGGCCAGAGATACCTCACATGCAGAAAAGATTTGGGATTTACTTATGGGTGCAGCCCTACTGGGATAATTGGAGAGATGGTCTTTTAACATTCTTTTGTGCTTCCTAGGCCCTGCCAAACTTCTGAGGATTCTCCTGCTGCAGTCCTGTCCCTACGGTGTCTCCTACGCATGTCAGTTGTAGTAGCCAGAGAAAAGACATGGAGCTGTCCAGACCATGGAGAATATGTTTTCCTGGCTCACAGTCACATTCCTGAGGCTTCATCCAGCAGGCAAGCTTATGGAGAAATGGGAAGAAGGACGAGGAATAAAGCAGTTCCATTTACATAGCACTGACAGGTATGTCCTTATTTGCATCATTTTTTTTGGCAGTTTGGAAGTTCATCATCAGATAAGATTACTGGCCAGATCACATGCCAGTGCCTGCTTCTGCAATGCTGGGTCAGGGCAGAGTTTCCATGAGTCACTGCACACACCAGTACACAACCTTGGAAGTACAACTTCTAAAACATTTTGGAGGAACACAGATTGCTGAGATAGATTTTGGAGTAATCCAAGTGGCAGATGAGGATGAAAACTGTGAAGACAGCTCAACAGAAAGATTTAATTTGGCCGTATTTGCTATCTGGGGATTGATTGAAAGAAGAAAGGTTTCAGTGACTAATTTCTGCAGGGTCTGAAATCTAACAGGTTATTAGACACACAGCCAAGCAGCTGCAGAATCTGACACAGACACTGTTCTCCTGGAGCATTTGGTAATAGACTATTTCAGATGATTAAATAGCTAATAAAGTCAAAGTCCTTACTAAGTAGATGGATACCAGCAATATTGCAAAGGTAATTATAGACTTCTATCGAAATTTTTTTGACTCAAAATATTTATTCTCAGACTGAAGCCTGTGCCAGCCTCAGTTAAAGAGAAAACATTTTTGCTTCTTTTCAAAGGTTTCCAATTTGCTCTACTGTAGCAGTTTTCAATTACAACCAGTTTCAAGGTGTTTGTTTTCAGAACGAATATTCAGTTTTTTCAAGGTAAATTCTCACCAGCTGCTGCATGAAACTATTTCTTCCATTAATCATGAAGCTTTTTTTGGCAGTGTGGGGATCTGCATCTCTAGCCTGTTGAGACTGTATCTTGCTCCTCCATGGGCATAAGCCAGCTGTGGTATCTATATTTCTCTAAAGTTGCCGAACAGTAATAAAGGGGCAATGGGACAGAAGTCTTAGGGACACTTCAGAAAACACTGCAGAAGAGTCCTGACTGAATAAAATTATTCATTTGCCTCTTTATTGCTATTTCAGTCTGTATTTTCTCTGCTGATCTTTTCGATCCTTTCCCTGTGAGGGTCAATATCCACAAGGCATGGGGAATAATCAGGAAAGATTAGAGGTCTGTGTGTGGTTGCAGGGTCATTATCTGTCATGATCATGGAGACATAGTGAAACAGCTCCATGACTGGAAAGCTGTCACGGATGGCTGTGTACCTTTTAGAAAAGAGTAATGGAAGGTAAGGGAGTCCAAGAAAGTTGGTTGACGATCAAGAGCCACTTCTTCCAAGCTCAAGATCAGTACAGCCCCAAGACTAAGAAATTAGGGAAAGGTGGCAGGAAACGTGAATGGATAAGCAAGGAAAAAATCAAATGGAAGAAGAAAGTCTATGGAATGTGGAAAAGGGGTCTGGCTACTTTGGAAGAATATAGGAACACTGTCAGTAACACATGCAGAGATGCCATAAGGAAGGCTAAGGCCCACTTGGAATTAGATCTGGCAAGGGAAGTCAAAGAGAGGTGTTGGTACTATATCTGGTCTTGTTCAATGTCTTAATCAGTGACTTGAATGAAGGGACAGCATGTACACTCATCAAGTGCGCTGATGATATGAAGCTGGGAGTAGTGGCTGACACACCAGAAGACTGTGCTGCCATTCAGCGATACCTGAACAGGCTGGAGAGCTGGGTGGAGAGGACCCTGGTGAGGGTCAACAGGGGCATGTGCAGACTCTTATGCTGGGGAGGAATAACTGCATGCATCAGTACAGGTTAGGGGCTGATCTGCTGGAGAGAAGCTCTGCAGAGTGGGACCTGGGAGTCCTAGTGGACAACAGGTTGGCCACGAGCCTACTGTGTGTGCCTGTGGAGAAGAAGACCAATGGGATCCTGTGGTGCACTAAAATGAACGTGGTCGGGAGGCCGAAGAAGGTGATCCTCCCCCTCTACTCTGCCCTGGTGAAGCCGCATTTACAATACTGTGTCCAGCTGTGTGCTCCTCAGCTCAAAAAAGACAGGGATCTCCTAGAAGGAGTACAGTGAAGGGTCACAAAATGATAAAGGGTCTGGAGCATCTCCTGTATGAGGAAAGGCTGAGAGACCTGGGAATCACAGCCTGGAGAAGACTGAGGGAGGATCTTATCAATGTTTATAAATATCTAATGTGTAGGAGTTAAGTGGATAGGGCCAGGCTCATTTCAGTGGTGCCCAGTGACAGAACAGGGGGTGATGGGCACAAACTGGAACACAGGGAATTCCATCCGAACATGAGGAAAAAAATATTTACTTTGAGGGTTACAGAGCACTGGAACAAGCTTCCTTGAGAGGTGGTGGAGTGTCTTTCTCTGAAAATATTCAAAAGCCATCTGGACGCTTTCCTGTGCAACCTACTGCACGGAACCTCCTTTAGCAGGGAGTTGGACTAGATGATCTGAGGTCCCTTCCAACCACTACAATTCTGTGATTAGAAAAATAGTTGTGTTTTCTTTATAATAACATGTGTACACAGCTATGTTAGCTAATTCACAGGCAGCAGCAAGAAAGTTCTTTGCAAGAGTAAATTATCCCCTTATCACAGAGGAGCCTGCAGCAGAGCTGATATGTACACTGAAGCTAGTTTGCCTCTACTTATGATTACTTTTGCCTCATTTATAGAAATGTAATAGATGCTCATTCCCATTTAGTTGAGTCAACAAACACTGCATAGCAGTGCCCATGTCTGATTCTCTCTGCATTACTTGAAGCCACCTCTAATGTCTGTTCTACCTACCCCATCTCCTGCCTCAATAAACTTTTTTCTCTTTTAAGTTCTCTCTTGAGGACTTAAGGCTATTGCAAATTAGAGTGCAATGGCTCAGCTGTAGAGTAATAAAAGATATTTTAAATATATACAAATAAAATATGCTATTTTATTTCTCTCCTAGATTTGGATGGTGTTGCATTTCTCAGGCAAAGCATTTCTGAGAAGCAGAAGGTTGCTGGGCATACAGATGCTGTACCTGGGCTGAAGGACTATGCCTGAAGACTGGAATGTTTCTATAGTAAATCTGGCTGTTACCTGTAGCTCTGGTGTCATCTTGTGCAGGGTACAGGACAAGCCTTGGGCACCCTGCCTATAAATCCTTCCTGCCCTCCTTGTACGTTGATGTCAGAGTCCACCTGGTAGAAGCAGCCCAGCAAAGCTGTGAAAGGTGCTGCAGCCAGACCTGGTTCCTTCCTTATCCCTTCCTGCCTCCCAATAACTCATACGAGTCACCCTGAGATGACACCAGCACACAGTCTTCAGTTGCAGCATAGGTATGTGCAGGGTTTAAGCTTGGGCTTTGCCTCAGACTTACCTAACTGTAATGCAAGGTGGGAATGGCTGTCACTATAGTTGTATGAGCAGATTAAGCTGCTCTGACACTGCTAAGAAATGCCATCACCAATTTCATATCCACAGATAAAATCTCCCAGTAAAGCCTACATAAGGAACAGTTGCCAGATCTGGAGCTCCACGGAGATCAAACCATGGTTCACACCACAGCAGCTGGTGCTTTGTACCACATCATTTGGATGTAAAAATAGTCATGCCTAAGCAAGAGCAAGACTATCCCTCATTCTCACGAAGATCAGTCTCACAGGCTCTCTGTAAATGATTATAAGTGGGACTGCTGAACTGTAAGACAGTGATGTTGCACAGTGAACATAAAGATAGAGCACATCAAGCATGAATGAAAGCTGCAGAGCTTACAGCACACCTGTACAAGCACACTCCTTCAGCACACGTGATTGAGCAGGATTTGGAGGCTGCTGCAGTACATATTAAACCACTTATTCTTTGCTTTTAGATCGCCTGTGGTTGCCAGGTAGGCTCAGAGTTAGACCCAAGCCAGAAATTTGTATAAAAATCTAAACTGATATCATAGAGTTCATGGAACATTTAATCCATTTTTTTTTGTTTTTTTTTGTTTTTAATATATCGCCAGCTATGAAAAGAGATCCTGGCTGCTAAATATTTGCTTAGTTTTTCCAGCTGCTTACACTTCATCTTGTGGCTGGTTCTAGGGTTTTGATTTGTTTCCATTTCTGGTGAAGTCTGAGTGCAATAAAAGATAATTTAACCTCTATTTACTGCACAGACCATCAGCTAGTTACATCTTTCGTTTCTACTGTCAATGTCAATAAGAAGTTGGTGACAAAAATTACTATTGTGTTTGTAACCGCAGTGTTATTTATAAACAGCTAGATGCAGAAAAAATGCAATTTAAATTTCATTGTGAGCAATGCTCAGGCCTAGAGCTCCCTAATGCACAATTCATAGCTGCTTAAATTGTAGTCATTACTCTTATACGGCAATACTGTTTGTCATGATAAAGGGAAATTACTTTTCTGCCAATTACTCCGGTAAGATTAGTTAATTTACATTTGTAAAGGGTATGGAGCAGCAGCTCAGTTCCATGGAGATACTTCTCAGAAGCATTTGGCAATTCAGCATTTTGGGGAAAATGTAAACGCAACTCAACTTCAAAATTAAAAAAAAAAACAAAAAGATGGCACATACATCCCAAAGGCTGCAAACCCCAATGAAGTGCAGCAATGAAGAGTAAATACATCACTTACGGACTGCCAACTTCAATGTTGCAGAAAATTGTACTGAGGATCTGGAAGAAGGGAAGCTGTGTTCTCCTTCGGTACTGGGCAGCCACGCTGGCAGCATTGGAAATCACTGTTTCTGACTCTATGTGAGTTGTGCGTGCAAATAATCTATATAAAACATTCTACAAGTTGGGATCCCATTTTCTCCCTTCTTTTAGCATCTAGATGTTTTTTTTTTTCAATCAATGCTGGGATGCAGACACAGCAAGAACCAAAAACATGTGGAGGAATGCTATTTTTATGTATTTACTTAAAAGTTCCGGGTGAGTTTTAGCATGCCTGATTGAATACTCACCACCTGAGGCATCACAGGTCTCAGACTGAGCACTAAGAGTGGGCAAGGTTAAGACCTACCTCTGCCCTGCAGCAAGGCAGGCTTACCTAAAGCACCTATACGCTGAGGTCACAGGTATTTTTGGGGAGTAGAGCAAGTCCAGCAGAGCACAGACTGTGTGGGTGTACTGCCACTGCCTGCATGCAGCTGGCACAATAGAGCTTAACCTCTAGCAATTAAAATGATGAAATACCAACAGCACAGGCATCCTGAACACTGATGCTTGTGTTCAGGCATGTCAGACTATGCTGATCTTTGATCTTGGAATCATTAGACTTGGAAGAGACCTGATGCTGATATTCTGATCATAGAGTCATTGAATGGCCTGGGTTGAAAAGGACCAGAATGATCATCGAGTTTCAACCCCCCTGCTGTGTGCAGAGTTTCCAACCACCAGACCAGACTGCCCAGAGCCACATCCAGCCTGGCCTTGAATACCTCCAGGGACGGGGCACCCACAGCCTCCTTGGGCAACCTGTTCAGTGCGTCACCACCCTCTGAGTGATTGTATGTTGGCATCACAGTTCTCATCTAAAACTCAGCCAGATTCCAGCAAATATAGTCACAGTCCTCCTTCCAACTAGCATTCCCTTGAAACAGTGAGGGACAGAGGCTTTCCTCCCAAGCCAGAGCCATGGGCATTTGGTGTTGCTATGCATCAGCACAGAATGTTTAAAAAGCAGGAATTACACATGGGGGAGTTCTCTGAAGAGTCTGCAAAATGTTTGAGTGTACCTTTGTTATAAGTTATCTCCGTTCCCATTAGGTTTAGTGAATTTGCTCCAACCAGAAGTGGACTCCTTGCTCTACCCATCTTTCATGGTGTGCTTAAAACCCATGAATGTTGATGTTTCCTTTAATTACTCTCTTTTAGTTGCCTGGATTTCCTTTTGAAATGTATTTTCTTGGCTAACATATAGACTAGAATTGCTATCTTGCACAGAAGGCAAATCCCCGTTTCTTTCTAGGAATCAGAATTTTAATCAAGTGGATCTCAATTCTGCTGGTTAGGAACGATAGGTATGAAGACATTAAGGGAGGCGTAAAGACATAATGATACGAAGGCATAAAGATATGAATTAAGATGTAAAGATAGAGATTGGAATTTAAAGTTTCATCTTGAAGTTATGACAGACAATCTGCAAGAGGTTTTCAGACTGTTTTCCTTAGGCCAAACTGCAATATATTAGAGTCAGTCACGCTTGTTTGCTTAGAGCTGAAATCTTTAAATGCCACTTGTTTACAATAGTCTTAATTCTCCTGTCTGTGTTACAACAACAATATTCCAGGGAAAAGGCTCTTAGCCCTTTGCTCATAGTGAAACAGACATACCTTAAACTATATCTGTTGCTGTCTGTATATGATACACAAAGCGCTGAAAGAGGCGGGTTTTGGTGATGGCAAGAAATGCCATTCAAGGTGCTGTAATTTCAGCACATAATGAAGTGGCACTCAAAGAGTTAGGTTTGAAATGGTATTGAAGGATGTGGTTGTAAAGGTTTTAGGGTCAATTGTATTTGGGTTCCATCTAATTTTTCTGGTTTCTCCCTATGGATAGAGCAGATGCCTCATGCTGTGGGTTGCTCAGTGGTGCACCTTCCCCACAGATCCCCCTTACAACGGTGTGACCTTTGGCACATGAATACATCTTTTTTTTTTTTTTTTTTTTTTTTTTTTTTTTTCTGAGAGCCCACAATCAGCAATTTAATGAAGGTAATTTAATTTGTCTTCAAAACAATGCATTATGCATTAATTAAGTTAACTTAATTTGTCTTCAAAACATTATTATTCATTCTCCCTAAGGCACAAAGCACATAGCACAGAAGGTAGAAAACAACATCAGAGGTACATGACTTTTACTCACACGCTCATATTTTCCCTGCCAGATTGTGTACTTTTCATTTTCAGCTTTAAGAAGCACTTGTTTAGCATTACCAAACTGTTTGTTCTGTGCTTTCCCTCGCCTTGTAACTCCCTTCCCTTTCACACACAGCCTCTGGACTGCTTCTCTCAGGTGACTCAGAGGACCAAAATTCACAAAGATTTTATGAGATTGTAGCATGATACTTCTCAGGCCTGGAAAAACAGTGATATTTACCAGCGTTGCAGCCAAGGTGTTATCTCTTTTGTCCACAAACCTCTTTAAATTTGAGGACTTCCCTTCTGTTTGATCCCTTCCATAACTCTCCTGACTCAACTGCATGACAAGTATCCCCATCTCACAAATGCCTTTGTGGAATTCGTTTTAAAACTAAAAATATCAGGAAGATTTTTTTAATTTCCTACTGAAATCGTTTATTCCAAAATAAATAGCCTGTGATGCCTTTTTCTCATCAGCACCAGATGCAACAGTATGATAAATCACCATAAAAGATGAGTTTTTCTAAAACTGATCTGATAAGCAGCATATATTAGATGAATATTTTGTGTTACAGGTAAACTGTGTACCCATACAGACAGACCTTAGTAAGTTATTTTGGACTAACAGAGCGCTGTTGTTGAGAACACACCCACATAGCACAAAAATATCTGAGTAATGATAAAAAGCACTTCAAAAGAAACTGCTTTAAGTACAGTTCAGCTGTGCCTTAGCTTCATATAATTCCCACTTCAGTGGAAGATACGAATGCACTTCATTCCAGGAACTTGTTATGCAGCAAAGAACAGGCAGCCCCTGCCTTTTGGCTTTGCTGTATTTTTCTTGGTGATGCTGAATACTTAGAAACTGAAGTGGCCCTAGAAGTTCACATAGCAGATAGCATTTGTAATGAGCTCCTTAAAATATGAGCATCACATGTTTGTCTCTCGTTCACAGTAACCAGGAAACCATCCTCACACCAGATCCTACGTAAAGTCTTCCCCTGAAGATCATTCCATGCTTTGGCAATTCCAACTAGCAGAGATGAACTGTCATGGGCACACTTCACAGAATTCAGTTCTTTAACTGCTGCAATAAAGGTATAAGGCAGCCACGTCGGCCAGGAATAGAAGTATGAGGTGACTCTCCCATCTCAAACAAGGCCAGATTATTCCTTTGGGAAGAATTTGATGAGATGGGACTGCCTCAAGACAGCTGCATAAAACTCTGCCTCTCTTGAGGGCAGCAACTTTGCCTAGCACACAGAACAGGGAAATAAGAGCAGTCATAAGGAAGCCCCACCTATAGTACAAAACATTCCCATTAGTCTCTCCATGACAAAAAGCTGGGAGTTATTTTGCTGCGTAGGTGGCCATGGGAACAGTGCAGTTATCATCACAATGTAGAGGAAGAAAAAGAGGTTTCTCTGCGAATCGGAAAGAAGCTTTGGGACATCCCAGAATATCACAGAGAGCAGCAATTTCACAGCCAGAAATAAACCTTCCTGAAACAACATTACCAGCAAAGCACAGCATAAACCTAAGAATCATGGAGAAAAAAAAAACCTAAAATCTTTCTGAGCAGGAGGAAAGAAATGGAATACAACATGCAATTTATAGCTTGACTTTTATGTCAGGGGTTTAGCACCTGTCACACAACTGTGAGGATACATAACAAGTAAAGTTGGTGGGGCGGAACTGAGATTATGCTGTTAGATCTTTTCTTTTGGAAGAAGTTCCAGGTGAGAGCACAACTGGAAGCTGGCAGCACCATGGCAGTCCTGCTAGCAACATGCACAACTGTGGTATCTCTTTGTTTACCTCCTTGCTTTGCCTGGCACAGCTGCATGCATGGAGCCACATTCCAACTCCAGTCACATTGGATCGAATCCAGGGTCATGTCATTGACTTCAGTGAGTTATTCTTTATTCACGCTTGCCTAGCTATGAATCTGGCCTGTTCTATCAAGGTAGAAGTATCTAACAGAGACTGTCAAATTAAGGGAACAAGAAGAACCAGGCTGTGTCAATGTGAAAGGTAACATTTTACATCACAAGGTTTAGAGTAAAGAACTTTACCAGCATTTTCATGGTGGGCCGCTGGAAAGAATATCTACGTGTTGCATAGATTTATTCACTTTCACTCCCAACTTGTTATTTTGAGAAATTGGGAAGAAAATTGATAGAGGTTTGATTTTAATATTTTTGAAATAAAAATACCGTTGCAAGTTTGTTACAGAGCACCAACTCATTACGCATTTATTAGCGGTTTGCATTAATGCTTCTTCCCTTTAGGATTTCCTCCTTTCAACTAAGAAGGCCGCTCTGACAGAGTACTTGAGATTCATGATTTTCTCCATGGGTGTATTTTTTGTGTTAGAACTGAATTCTTTGGGAAAAAACATTGTCTTTCGCTCTACTGGAAAAATCTAGTGAGTTCCAGCTGTAGTGACCAATGAAAGGTAGAGGAAAGGGATGAAGACAAAGGAAATTTATCACTGTTAGATTTCAAATAAGTTCAGATTCATTCCAGCCATGGCTCAATACCATAAATCTGCCTTTAAAGATGCCAGTGTTGTAACAAAAACGCTTCAACAAATGAAGTAAGAGTACCAAAATGGTATAGAATTACTTTAGCAGTTCATTTGTTAAAGAAATACTGACATTTACTTTGTACTTGGCAATGGATTGAGTTGCCTCTTTGCCAGCTGCATAAAGTTGGTACACGTCCCACGTTATGTGCTCTGACTAACTCTGCAGAAATGCAGTTGTATGCCCACACCTCATTTGGATGCTGTTTATGTTGCTGCGTGATCTGGAGGTGTCCAGATGCAGACTAATGGCAGTGGAAGCACAGGGGATGGGATTTCTGCCACACCTACTTAGCAGTAACGCACCACTAATTTTTCTTTGGATTTCACCTGGGTCCACTAGAATATGAGTATAAACTGATGCAATATGCTTGCCAAGGCTCAGAAATGTTAAGTTGCTTGTTTTCTAAGCAAAAATCATACACATATAAGTGTTGGAGTAGCTAGGGATAGCTGTGGGGCAATCTTGTCTGGCTTCAAAACAACTTGATTTAAAAGCATGTATCCCAGCTTTTACTAACGTTCACGTGAATCCAGAAAAGGTCTTTGCACTTAAGACTGTGTATAAACAACACAGGGTCACAGGGATTATTGGGCAGTTCCCACAGGAAACTAAAAATATCAGAAATCTGGGGTCACAAACTGCCAACTCAGGTTTGGACTCTTGAACTGAGTATCAGCCTTTACAGCTTTCCCATGGAAAGCTATTACACTATTCCTGTTTAGCTCATGTGAAAAAGAACAGGTTATTAATGTTTTACCTCCAAGAATGAGCCTCCTGTGCACAACTGCTACCTCTCCCTTTGTTAAAATTATTTCTATAAATCTGCATCCCAGTGGATAATATTGTCTTAAACTAATTTCCCGCGATCATCATTAATTGGCCAGCTTGCTAACACCTGGTACCAGCAGCCCTCCCATCTCACAAGCACAGTGCCACACAATGGTAACAGCAGGTTTTCACCTAATCCCTCTCCATCTACAAGCAACCACCAAATGACACTCACGACAAAGACACGCAGACCAGCCTGACATTTGCTGATGACTCCCAGGAGATTCTCCATCAGCACAACCAGTCCTGCTCAAACACATTTTCCAGTGGCGTGGATAATTTGAAACCATTTCCAGCTGGACTAACTGCATGCACTGAAAAGAGCATCTTCCTTCCCAGGACACATTTACGAGTGCAGCCGCAAATGCAGCGAGCACTCTGTGAAGTTTCCCAAAGCAATCATTAGTTCATCTCAGGAGAATTTGCTACAGCTCACTCCATAATGAAAAGTTATTGTGCAGATATATACACTTCATGCAAAGTTTCGAGTTTAAAAAAAAAAATTTGGTTAAAACTGATGTTTAAATTCCACTCACAATTTTGAAGGCTAAGCATAAAACTTCTTACTTTGCAGTTGCAGTTCCAAGCCGCCTGGAAAAATAATGCAGTCCATCAGATAGTCTGGTTTTGTTTTCTTGCATGAAAATATCATCTGTCATAGGCACAGGAGCTGACTTCAAGGACCGGCCCCTTCTGCTGAGCACACCAATCGGGAGACCTTGGGAGCACGTGTGGAAAGGCACAGCCCTGCACGCCTGTCACAGGCAGCATATGCTCTGTGTGACCGTGCTGCCGCACGAACACTGGTGTCAGTGAAACACACTGCTCTGGGGGCTGCCTGGCTCCGCAGCCCCCTGGGCCCGTGGCAGAAGGCAAAACAGCGGACTGGAGGGGAGGGGGAGCCCTTCCCTGACAGAGGAAAGGCAGAGCTGTTTGCTGACCAAATCAGTGCTATTGCTTTTTAAAGTCAGCCTCGCTCTCTTTCTTTTGGTCTTATTTCTTAATGTTTTAATAAAAGTGCTTCCCATTTCTTCCCCCCTTTTTTCCCCCATGCTTCTTCAGTCTTTCCTTTAAGTTTCTGTCCTCATCCCATTACAACTTTTTATTCCAGATATCATCTCTGAAAAACCATGCAGGTGGAAAAATCCTGGGCACAGCAAAGCCTTTCCTCTTAATGTGCCATGGACAGCAGTGCCCCTGCACTCCAGGGTCAGTCTTTTGGGGTTAGTCCTCCCTTCTCCCTGAAGACTTGCACCCTCTCCTGCCTCAAGCTGGCAGCCTGTATGGTCCCTGCTCCTCACTGTCTCCACATGCAGCTTCCCTGCTTTGCTATGCATAGCTTTGCTCTATGCCTGTTAATGAGAGAGGTCATTTTTTCTTGCATCTGTCTGAGCTGATGACTTTTAAATCCATGCTACTTAGAAACTCTATTTGGAGACACACACCCATGGCTTTTTGGCCAGCTGTGCGCTAAGCCCTCACTTATAACAAGAGGTTAGAAGAATGTGTGTACATTATTGCAGCCTGAAAGCACAGCAGTAACACAGTGCACTAACTCACAGATCAAACAATACACACATGAGCAGGATGAACTAACATCTGTAGCTTTGGTTTCACTACTGCAAGCTTATTTACAAGCCACAACGTGTTGAGAAGGGAAAACAGTCAACACAACAGGGCAAAGTTGTGCTTCTTCCAGTTAAGTATGAGACCTCACGGCCTTGCCACCTTGCAGCTCCCAGTGCTGTTTGTATTCATCCAGTGGAGTGGTTTTACCTGATAAAATAGGCTCGTTTACACTGACTGGTTACAGAGAGAGCTGGATGTAATGAAAAATGTTAGCTCTATTTTGTGAACAACTTGCTGTTTTAATGAAATTAATTTCGTTTCTAAACTCACAGAATCTTAGAATTGTTAGAGTTGGAGGGAACCTTTAAAGGGCATCTAGTTTAACTTCAGATTAGCAGATTTGTAACTCACCACAGAATCATTCTACAATGCCTTTCCCATGACAGATACAACGAGGTTGATTAAAAACCTAAACAAAGCGCCTTTTTCCATCCTCAGAACCCACCAGATTCTCAGAGGAAAAATTCCTGCAGAAATACCCCAATATGTGATGAACTTCTGTCTGTAACAGTGTGTCCTTGCTGGGCTCGGATGGCATTTCCCACTTTAAGAGATTGCAGCCAGAGGGCTTGGAGCAGGGAACAGCCCTTAGTCAGAGGGAGGCAAGGACCTCAGCAGAATGACCCCCTTTATCAGCCACTGCTGGGGTGGGAAGGAGCACGACTGATGCCTTTGGGATGTGTAAGGCCCTTTTCAGATCTACAACAAGGAACAGACTTGTTTCGTGTTCCAAGCTGGGGACATTTTGTGCTCAGGATCAGAGCAGGGCTGGCTGGACACTTTCCTGCCCGGCTCAGGCAGTGCCTTGCAGTTAGGTCAGCCTCCTCCACCTGTTCTCATTCTTTTTCACAAGATATAAAAGTTCCTTTTTTATTTTTGATCCTACTCAGGGTTAAACTCCCAAAACATACAACTCTGTCCCATCCAGACCAACAAACAAATTTGTGCTGGCACACCGGAGAGCTGGCCCCAGCCTGTGTCACCATGGAGGGAGTGACACAGTAGGCCCACAGTCATGCCAGGCCTTGGGAAGGCCTCATTGTGCCCTCTCTGCTTAACACTCAATCCAAGCTGGTTTCCTTCTCTGGAGGTATTCAAAACACACCTGGACACTTTCCTGCTCAAGCTATTTTAGGGACTTGCTTCTAGCTTCTAACAGGGGGTTGGACTCGATGATCCCTTCCAACTCCTATCATGCTATGATTCTATGATTACTGTGGCTGATATTTAACTAGCCACCTTACAAGCCATGTCATCTTTCTCTCCCTATTTCCTTACCATCACTGTGTGGCACCCTGCAGGGCATGTATGCCATCTATTAACTCTGTGGCCTATTGCATTTCACCGGGAACTCTTATCACTCATTTCCCACATGTAAATTTTTTCCTCTTCCCATAGTCCTGATTATGCCTGGCTGTGCTGTACTGAATTCCTGTCCTTGGTATTTACAGCCTCAAAATATTTGCAGACTTATCGTGTTGACTCCGAGCCGCTGCTTAGCCAAGCCCTATGCATTTTCTCCTTCATGAATCTGCTTCTCCAGCCTCTCTATTTTTGCTGCACTTTCCTGTAGAGTTTGCAATTTTGTTCATTTTCAAAAGATAACAAAAAGTAGTTTAGTTCTTTGTCTTTTATTAAGGGCAAGAGTTGGCTGAAAATAAAGGCATACTGAAGAGAGTTTAAGGTAAGTTTATATTTGAGTTGGCTGACAATAAACTCCGTACTTCTTTCCTTTTATTGGTCACATTTGTTTGGATGGTTAAAACCTAATGAAACCTTAATGTCACAAACTTGTGCATTCTCTCTCATCAAGTACACTAATAACCCACTGTCTGGGATGAATCCACTGACTCATGAGAAGTCCCCTAGACACACAGGTGAATATGTATGTTCAGACAGATGTCTGGCATCAGGACCAGACCATCAGAGGGACTTGAGAATCCAAGAAGCAACACTGACAGAGAGGTGGGGTCTGTGCAGCCAAAATGCCAATCCCAGGAAGGGCTTCAGCCCTGTTTGTACATCATGGGACAGTTTAGGCTGCTGGGTCAGTGGTAAGCTGAGAAGCCTGGTACCTGCAGCCGTCTCTCTGTTTCTGTATCTCCCCTATGCTACCCTGCAGCCATGATGCAAGCAGGTGTCTGAGTAAAGAGGAATGCGTTGCAACATCCTGTGATTACTATGTGTGTCTCTCCAACCTTTGCTACCAGACGCTATGTGGTTGCCTATGGCACAAATAGCACTTTACTCTGCTAAAGATCCCACTGGAATCTCACTATACTTACTGAGGCTTAGTGGGAACTGAAAAAGGGGGGCAAAATTCCCCAGACATTTTAAATAAGGTTTGATTATTCATGGGAGCAGCAGAAGAATGTTAAAACTCTCCTGGGTTTGTCAGGAGCCTCTGGCGTTGCCCCAGACAGTTTTCTAACCTCCTTCCTTTCTTCAGTGCCCCTAAATCCAGACTGTAACTTTAGATAAGTGAAATTCCTGCATAGATGATGAATAATCAGAGGGCAATTAGGAGCTACTCACAGATTGGTATATTTTGACTTGTAATTGTTGGGGTTTAGCTTCTACCAGATCCTGGGAAAATGGGTAAAACTTCATATCTTCTGTATGACTTTCTCTGTCAGAGGTTATTACCTTTGGGCTCCAGTCGGCCAATGTGACCCAGGGGATGTACAGGGAACAAGCCTATAATCTTACCCTAGTTGTATGAGGGTTTATTTCTTTATTCATATGAACTCCAGCAAACTGTAATGGTGCCACCAATGTCAATTCTTCTTCAGTATCTCCATTAGCGATATTTTACCATTCAAAGGCAAATAAAAGTGACCTAAACAAACTCAAGATAAAAGCAACAAAATAAGCACTTTAACAATGACAACTAATTGTCTTTTCATTAATCTGCAGGATCGTATGTGGGGCCTGTTTTATGGTCCTTGTAATTTGATGCAATGTGTGGCATGCTCAGTGGTTTTTCCAGCTCTTGAAATAACTGATACGCAAAGTGCTTCATCGAAAAACCTCATAGCAAAGATTTTTTAATAATACCTGAACTGAACTCACTCACGTTGCACGCTGCTCTAGAAAAACTTTCATGAGACTCTGAAAGTGGGCGAAACAAATTTCTGTCAAAAATTCATAACTCATATCAAGACAAGGCAAGAATGCCTTCTGACTGATCTGATGAATAGTTAATATGTTATATACTGATACCAGTGTCATAAATGTATTTCATTTTTCTCTGGATATTTTCAGTTAGCGACAAGAAATACAGCATCTCAGAAACTAATCTTCAGAATAACCCATCCCAGAGCTGATTTATTTCCTTCCTTCCTTCCTTCCTTCCTTCCTCCCTTCCTTCCTTCCTTCCTTCCTTCCTGCCTGCCTGCCTGCCTGCCTT
>PPHD01008609.1:0-21572 GCA_002909625.1 Bambusicola thoracicus | reverse complement strand
TTTTTTTTTTTTTTGGTTTGTTTTTCTTGAACAAATAAAGCATTTAATTGACTTCCATCTGGTTTTGTGGTTCCCCCTCCCCCTTAACTTTCGTATAAAAGAAGACGGTCCTTATGGAATTTCCGTTTTTATTGCTGTATTTTTAAAAATGAAAAGCAGTTTTTGCAAAGGAAAAGCGTAACAGGAAAACAGATCCCAATACTCTGAGCCCAAGTGCTGCTGCCACTATTTGAATACAAACAAAAACCAAACCTTCCTGCGCCAACGCTCCAAGCCTGCTTTGCTTTAGCATTGTTTAAACTGCAAGGATACCATGAGCACTGTAGAACAAACGATGCCAATGAAGTGACAGCATATTATTTTCCTAATAGATTGCTCACTGCTCAAATCTCCCAATTCCATCTAAGACAGTTAATGACATAGAATCACTAACAGTGCTTCAGGATCCTCACAGGCTTTGTGTCTGCTGACAAGTGATTTAAGTGGCTTCTTCAGCAATAAGCAAATAAGTTTAACGTATATCTTGGGCTTTTGCTGCTTTTTTACCCTTCCAGTGCTTTCAAAGAGTTCAGTGTTTATGCTCAACCAATTCTGCTTCTATTGCCCATCCTTGTTCATTTTCCTTCAGGGTGACATTTGTTTTCCTTCAGGCCAGTTTGTTCATCTGAAGTTCCCACACATCCCATTGCAGCAATTGTTGTGCCTATGCCATGTTTTTTTTGTTTGTTTCTTTGTTTAATTATACCACACAGTTTTTGATGCTGCAGGTAATTGTGTCACAGAAAATCACAACCCAGTTCAGGACTGGAGACCAATTTTTTGGGGGGACCGTTTCTTTATGAATACATGTAGAATAAATACTTTTCAGAGTGGAACCTTTCTGAGGAAGTTACTTTACTTAAGCAATCATTTCATTTATAGACCTATTTTATAGTTCTTTGAGAAACTTAAGGAAGGCTTATTTTTAGAATATGGGTTGTGGTCTGCTGGGACTGGGAGAAAATTATAACTTGCTTTATGGATGGAAGAAAAACCCTCAAGCCACTCTAGATGCTATATGTTTAAAACAAAATGAATAAACACTCTTGTTGAACGATGAATTACACTCTGGGACTGTATCACTCCATTTCTTAGTGCCACAATGTATATTTCAGAGTCCTCATTGCAAGGCCAGGGTGGGGAGGGGTGGTATGCAGTGCCATTTCCCCTTGTGTGATGGTCAGGCTGGGGCCTCCCCAAGCCTGCCTGGCAGCTGCAGGATACTTCTGCCACATCTGGCTTCCGAGTCAAAGGCTTATTTATTATTGCTGCTCCTTCCAGCCAGCTAATTAGCAAGCTGGATGGTTAGCATGCTGTGGATTGTACTTTCGTTTCTATTTATTTTTCAGCCAGAGCTTCTACAACTGTGGATAGATGATGCACACACTGGGGTTGATAGAATCAAGAAGGTTGGTTTAGATCAAGAAGATCAATGATGGGACTTGTGCTAACTTGTTCTACTGTCCTGGAGACTAGATGTCTGGTCATGGAGGCTACCTGAGTGTTTGCAGGGTCTCAGGATAGGATGAGGGGTCTTTGAGCACAGTGCTGCTTGCTGACTTTATGATTTAGAGATATCAAATCTTTTGAGAAGGCTGTAGAAAGGAGCCATAAACCCTACAATCAATCTCTGTTTTCCCATAAGGAGAAAATCACACTCCCTATATGAGGTATGAGAACTCCAAAAAGAAGTAAATCTCACATTAAGATTATGAGAAGTTTTTTAAAGTGATTTCGGGATCTAGCATCTAAGGCTCAGTGGGATTCATTGGTATTCAGATGCCAGCCTCCAAGATGTACTGAAGGATGTAAGCGTAGTGAATCACCTCTTTCCATCACAAGGCCTTGTTTTCAGTTTTTTTATAGGCTTGTTGACTTTAAGCATATGGGTTAATAAAATTTTTAAGCGGATGTTGGCTTTACCCAGAAGTTTTAGAAGAAAAATTATAGAATTATGCTTCATTTATTTCTGAGAGGGAAGTTGAAATGGAGAGCAACTACTGTACTGAATAAAATGGGAAAAGTCTCATAACTATTCCACTAATTGCTGTGACAATTCGGTTTTGGAGAGGAATCCTTGAATTTGGCAAAGGAGAGCTGGAGGGTCAGGAAAGTGCTTTTCACTCCTTCCCTGTGAAAAATCTTCTGAAATTTGAACAGGATGTGAGCGTTGGAAACGCTCAGTTCACATAAACTTGCCCTGAACATGCTCCAGCCCTTGGACTTGCTTTTCCCAGCAATCAGAAACTGCTGTGATACCAGCCACAGGCACTGAGAAAATCAAATCTCTGCCTTGAGCAACAGGATCTCTTTTCCTCAGGCTCTGATATCATGAATAGGCCTGGGGTTGGAGCTGAGGGCAGTACCGAGGAGGAAAGCTAGCAGAGAACTGAGGCTGGGAGAAAGCTGGGGCTAAAGAGTCAGGTAAGTAAGAGAAGGAATTGGGAAGGGCTGGAAACTTGGATGAGAAGACAGAGGGAGTGTCACAGGTGAGAACCAGAATATTGTGTTGATTTTAGCCCTTTATGAGAGGACCTTGCCTGGTGCGGGAAAAGGGGGCGGTGGAAACTAAGCTTTGGGAAGCTTGGTAGAGTAAACATCCTGTGAGCTGTGATGTTTGGGAATTTAAGACATTGCTAGGAAAATTTTTTATTGCTCTATAGACTGATGTATAGGAAGGAAAAGATGAGACTGAGGTGAGAAAGGCTGGGTGACATTACCCATGGCTCCCAGCGGTGCTTGACACCTGAGCTCCAAATCCTGCTGGCCCCACAAGTCTCAGAAGTCTTCCAGTTGATTGGACTGGCATGACTGCTGTGGAAAGTGCCCTGGTGGAATGGCCACCAGCTCATCTGGGTACCTCTCCGCAGTATGGCACAGGGCTCTTCTGCTCAGGTTGTATTGTCCTTCCGCAGTCAAGCAGAAAGGTCTAGTGTATTTCTTGAATCCCTCACTACAGTATGTAGGGATTTTCTTAGTCATGTCACTTTTAAAATTCATGAGTAAAAGATCTGAAAAAGGTAGGACGTTTTAAACAAACTTCATTGTACAAATAATTTTTCACTGGCTTCAAACAGAGTCCTGAAAATGTTTCCTTACCATATATGAATGTGGTTCACCCAGCTGTTTCTATATTAACACAGTTAATAATGCAGTGCTTTATTAAGTTTGGTCACACATCTGTAGAGCTCAGGACACTGTAAAACTTTTCCCCTTTGTGTAGTAACTGCCTTCACTTGTGAATGGTCTGCATATCCGGTTGTAGACACTAACCTCTAATGTCAAATATTGATAGCAGAGCACATTCAAGCTTTCTTTACTACCTTGCTTTGTTTTTATTTTCCCCTCAGAAAAGCTATGTATTGATGTTACACAGCAGTGTACTTTGTAGCATTTAATTTTGTGCCTGAGTCATGAATAATTTGCCATTCAGTTAACCTCATTCACTGTGTGAGCATCACAAACATTTTCTTTTGTAAACTGTGCATTTGCAAGAGGATCTTGAGGCCCCTATGGGGATTCATTTGTAGCTGTTTGTAGAGACTAGTGATTCAGGATGTAGAAACAGAGTAGCCCAAAGAACTCTCTCTGCATAAAACACTGATAGGATTAAATCTTTTAAGCAAAAGGGAGGAGATACAGAAAAATAAAAGCTCCTTTATGGCTATTTAAATCACTATTTTTGCCTTTTTCTTACTTTGCTCCTTGAACTTCCTTTTCTACTGTCTAGTTCCTAAGACTTATTAAAGAGTGAGTGAGATTCTTTCTTCCCATTGTTTTACATTTTTCTTATTCCTCCGTTCTTTACACATATTCCAGTCATTTGGTTGCTTGGAGACCTCACTTTGTTTCTGGACTCACTGGAGATCCTCTACCTGCTAGAGGAAAAGAAGATCCAACTTCTTTCTATCTCATAGATTTCTAGCTATTGGCAGGAAGTCAGAACATAGACACAGCGTGTCTCCGCTTAATTCAGAAGTATGGAAGAGCTACAAAGATGAACAGCTGCATTGGAAGGAAGGCAAGAACATGCTTTAAAAGAGAAACTGATGGAAGAATGTAGTGCTTTCTGATACAGTTCATTTCAGGCAGCCATTCTCCAAGCCATCTGAGCTCTCTCCTTCACACAAAAAAATTCATTATAATAATTCATTTGAGAGAGTGTATGGTTTGTTTGTTTGTTTTCACATTGTCAATAAACAGTGTCAGTGGTAGTTCCTCCAGCTAGTTCCACCAGCTGGCATGTTAGATCCTATGATAGTCATCTGCTGCTCTGGAAGAGGAGAATTTCCTCAGAGTGCAGCAACTTATTCAGGAAACTCACTGCTTAAGGAGAAGTGCCATTATTTCCCTCATGCCTTCTCAACCTTGCCTTTGTGGCATTGGCTCACTGTTCAGCAGAATTCCAGCATGTTGATTTTTGGTGACAGATTATAAAAATAAGATATATATTTTAAGTAGATGATGTGTTGATGTTAATTGATTCCTTTCCTGGCTTTGGATGCCAATTTTAAAATAATAATTAAAACATGATCAGTGCCAGGCCACTCATGATGTGTCAGTCTGAAAGAGTGAAATTTCATGAGGTGATGAACGTGGTCAGAAAAACTCTGGACTGTCTTCCTCGAGAGTGTAAAATATCTTTTAAATGTAGTTGAAAAATAACCCCAAAGAAGTGAGACAAAATGTGAATGATCTTTGGCAGATCATCTGACAAGATTAATGTGCTAAAAGATACATGGTAGTTATTCCTGTGAGGGGTAGACAGAAAATGCAAGTAGGAGACTCTTAGCAAGAAACATATTACATTTGAGTTCCAAAACAAAATAGGTATGAACTAGTTTCCTTCCAGTCTCAACAGGGAGAAATAGGAGGACTTTTTGGACTTGTGAAGGAAATGAGATGCAAAACATTTGGAGTTTTCTAACATTTATCACAGTAGCCCTGTAAGCTGCCTTTTAAGATGGCCAAACAAGCTTGAGAGTCTTCATTAAGTTTGTATCATTTGAGTGTTAAAACATTATGTTTACAATGCCTAAAGTAAACCTGGTGTTCCTGGTACTGCAGATATACAGTGAGTGCTGTCTACCAAGGGGCCTGTATTACTTCACTGTGGATGTCCAAAGAGGGCTGAAAAATCTGTCCCAGTGACCTGTCTCAGCACGCCTACATTGTGCTGCCTTTACTGTATGGATTAAAAAGTAAACTCCACACAACACACCACAGATGGAGACAAAGGTTTATTCCTCTAGGAGCAGTACACGCACACAACAAGCATGTGAATTTCCAGGGAAATATGGTTTACCTGAGTGTGCCTGCACTTACAGTGTAGGCATGTCTGATATTCTCCTAAATACCTTTTCTTTTCTATCCATCTGCACTGTCCTATCTCATAACTAGGTCTTACATTCTTTACAGCTAGAAATACCTTTTGCTCCTTTCGTTTGGAGGATCTGAGAATGTGCGAGGGCTCCCTCATGCTGCAGTAATTTAATTAGCAGTGCATATGGCACTTAGTTTAGCTGTTGCAAAAATATTTTGGGATCCTTGGGTTGGATGCTGTAGTTTAATCTAAATCATTACAGCTGCTGTCATTTCTGAGGTGCATTTTGGGTCTGTTTGCTGTTGAAATCATCTATTTGTTTCTCACCATTAGTGGTCCTGCACTTGTTTAGGAGCCATTTGGGGTACATAACTGGTGTTAAAGGGAAAGGAATTGGTGGTGTAACTACAGAGATTAGGTCGGACCCTAGGAGGCAAGTGTGCTTTTTTTTGTAGAACCTCCAGGCAGCAGAAGACCATTAAGTTTTATTAACTCTTATCATTCTCTTGAACTAAGAAGCTTTTGACTTTTACTTGTTCTTGAAGGAATCTGAATACTGAAATTTTATCTTCGTCATCTCTTTAGAAATCTTAGTGCTGCAATGTGATGAGAAAGGAATCTGAAGATCATGCAGGACTGTGTAGTTGGAAAGAGTAGAAGTAATATTATTAGCAGAAATTGTTCTTTCTGACATTGTCTTTATTTTTACTGTGATTCTAGTATAGGTTCCTGAGATTTTACTTTGGAATTAGGATGTTGATGCCTGGATGTTACAAGCTTTCCCCAGACATTGTTTGCCATTTAAGCTCATTCCCTGAACCACTTCTTGTTCTGTCATCCTTGCCTCAAGGTATATAACAGGTATTGCCTGAGATAAGCTTGCAAGTTCATCTTGACAGAGCCTTCATTTGCCTTCAACCTCAGTTAAAATGAATGGGTGATCTTCATTCTACAGTGGTACACAGAAGAGCTGGGTGTATTCGGGTGGCTTCTCAGGTTTCCAAGTTGAAGATGTGGGACCTGCCCTTAACTGCTGGCTGGTGTGCTGCCAGGTCCCAGTGCTCTTTGTCATGAGAAGAGCTCATCACAGCAGGAGATTTTATCACAGCAGAGGCTACTTAAGGAGCTGCCTGATTCGGCTGTGCAAGCAACCTCTTCGAGCTGGGAGGTAATTGATGCTGTGTGAAGGCATTAGGGGAAAATTCCTGGTTCAGTGAGAGGAAGAATGGACTAAAGTTATGTACAACACATTGTTAGTTTGCTCCAACCAACATCTGTCCTTCTTTGAGAGGGGTTTGAATATCACCACTGGACTAAAACAGGAATAACTTTTTCATCAAAAACACATTCCAGGCATAGTGGCCTTCCTTCCTCCTCTTGGTTTGATTTGTTTTCTTAGTAAATGATGAAGCTCGTGGTGTGGGTGGGACATGAGGCAGTAGAAGAATAAGATTTGCAATGTTATTTTTCCCTGGTTCACTTCTGTCTCGCTGTTTCTTTTCTTCCATGCATATACACATTATTGTTGACATTTTTTTTTTTTTTTCAGTTTTTGTGAATGCATTTTGGAAAGTATTTTTTCTTCTAATTTGGTAGTGATTTTACTAAAATGATTTCATGAATTTAAGTTGAGCATTTTTTTCTCATTTCTACAGCAGGATTTTCATCTCAACATTTGCTACACTACTTCAGATTTCCATGATATTTCAAGAGAATAAGAGCAGTTTGTTCACCTATTTTTTATGCTGTAGATATTTCCTTATGCCCAACAACAGCAAAAGAGTCTTTTTTCTGCATTTGGTAATGACATTATATATTGGTTCGTCAGGCATCATACTTTGTTTTGGTAGCAAGCTAAATAGTCAGAGTTGTGTCTAAAGTCAAAGAATGAGATGGGTTTTTTTAGGTGATAGACCTTTGGTTTTCTTTCTCCCAGTTTTTTTAATAGAATTTTTCCTAGGAGGCATTTCATAATGCTTATGCGTCTCCTTTGCTCTTTCTCAAGAATCTCTCATTTGTTTGTTTCATTGTTGACATTAATATTTGTGTTTGTTTTGGTTTTCATCTCCCTGTCTGCAACACTTCCCTCATGGAGTTGGAAGTTTTCATCATTTCCTAATATGCAAAAAACCCATCTATGGAGTACACAGTATGTAGGAATGCAGAACTGAACTCCTGTACTCTATATAATTATCAGTGGATGCTGCCTTCCAAAGTATTAAGCTTTAGGTTTCTGTCTACTATTGATGACATTTCTGGCATAGGGACAGATTAATTTAAAACTAATTTGTAGAAGATCACTGTCTGGCAGAACATCTGCAGGGACTTGCTGCTTTTCATACTACCAAACAGAACAACATCACAGTAACAAGCAGCACAAAAAAGAAGAAATCAGCTGAGTTCTGCCTCTATCAAATGGCAAAATACAGTTGATAAGCTAAGCTACTGATAGCTTAGTATGTTGGAAGAAATTAAAGATTTACTATAAACCAGTGAAGGTTTTGAAATAGATATTTTTAAAAAGCTTAACTGACTATTCTAGTGTTTCTTCCTGTATTGCTCTTAAAAATATAACAAAACAAGGTTGTTGAGTTCCTGTAATTAGTTAGCAAGATTGAAACATGTTGCTTATTATATGCATACTATATGTTACTTCGGAATCAGAGATAAATCAGTTTATTTTACATAAATAAGTTTATTTTACAGTGGTCCTCTGATAGTGCAAGGTTGATGTCCTGCGTCATATTCAAGAGGCAGGAATTAGGAAAACAGCCCTGACCTTGTTTGGGGTAATTTTTTCTTTCTCTGGATGTTCTGCATTCAAATCGACATTTTCCAATCAGAGAAGCAGGTGCTCTTCTACATTTTCACACCATCTTTAATGAGATTCTGGCTTACATGATGTCCTGGGAGGCTTGTAGATGGGTCTGTTCATATGCCACATAGGTACTGTTATTAATTCTTTAGCCTTATGGAACAGAGTTGATTACCTCATTTTACACATGAGTTTTGTGGGATGCAAAAAGGGATATAATGAATGGTAAATAAAATAGATTGTTTTATAAAATGTTGTGGGTTGTACTCTTCATTGTTTAAATTATAACAGGAAATACACATTGTTGGGTAAAGGCACCATTTTAGAATATGCTCTGGCTCTGAGTAGGTTATGTATGCCACACGTTTTACTTACATAAAGCTTCTCTTTAAAGAGACCATTTAGATTTAATAGTGTTTTATCACCTACATATAGTTCCGTTGGTGGTGTAGGAGTGCAAAATGGCTCAACCAAAAGTTCTCTTGAAGGAACAGTGAATGAGTGTGTGGAGACAGGAGAACAAGAGTCATTGCTGCTCAGAGGACTCCATTGTTTTGGAAAGGAAATTGGGAGTAGGAAAAGGCTACAGCTGCACTTCAACAAAACCATGCACATGTCAGGAAGTTACCTCTTTAGTTTGTCTTGGGATAATAACACCTTTCTTTCCCACCATCTGACACACTTGTCAGTGAGTGGATGGTGACACTGCACACATCTCCTGGACTGTGAGTAGTCTAATATAGTTCTTATCCCTTGTGAAATGCTTTGCAATTGAGAATATATATGGAGTCCGGATATTACCAAAGAAACATTTGCATACTCTTTCTGACAAAAGTCCAGACCCAGAAAGTCAACTACTCCCATGAAGATGCCACTTAACAGTGGCTTTTATTACATTCCTTTCAGTTTTCACTCTCATTTAAACATTTGCAGGACTCTTTCAAGAAGCAACCAGAAGTTCAATGTTGTTTCGTTCTACACAGTGTAACAAGCATATATACAGCAAGAACCTCACAATTACAGTTTGTCTAAAAGGCCAGTCATCTTAAATATTTATAGGTGTTTTACCTTGTGTAAATAAAATGTGTTTGTAGGCATAAACAAATGTCCTAGGAAATCAGTCTGGGGACATTTCTTTCAGTAAATTACAGCTTTATTTAAAAAAATGAGCATTCGTATTTGAACTAATCACAGATAATTGTACTGATAATTCCCTTTTCTTTCTTTCAACAAAGATTCACGTTCAGATAAAGCTTACCAGCAGTTCTAGTTATGTGTGCTCTGCTTAAATAGAGCTGAAAATTATGCATCAAAGTATGAACCTCTCCCTGAATATTGTTTCCTCAGTGCTGGTCTATAGAAGCATCATGACTGGTGGGTGAGGTGGGGCTGTGTCTTTCAGAACAGGTATAACAGGGCATTGCTTGCAACTATCTTACTCATGAAAGTGCTGTGAATGCTTTAGGCAGATGGTGTTGGAGCAGTTTTAAGGCTACATTAATTAATGCCAAAGTATTGGTCTGATGCAGAGCTGGCTCAGCATTGGGGCAAATGCAATCGATTTAATCTTAAGTTCATCCGTATGCCCTCAGTTTATGTCATATAAATGTATTAATGCTGCTTGACGTGTTTATATCTTTATATTGAAAGGATACATAGCTCTACATGAATTTATTGCTTTTACTTTATTTCTTATATTTATCCATGAATGGGATAAATTGATCCTGATAAAATCAATTCTTTCTGTTGACAGTGTGCTATTTGACTTGCTGCAATATAGCTGGATTTAATATCAGTGTTTCTCAAAAAGACAGCCTAAGTTTAATGTGTGCCTACAGTAAATTGTATGTATAATATGAATAGTTCAAAACAGGGAGTTTACCAAATATCTAAAAGGGAAATGATAATCTGGGCCTTTCCAGGGAAATCCAGAAACTTGATTAGGATATTTTAGCTTTCTTTGTATTATAACTTATTTAGTATTACAGAATGGCTTTTAGATCACAAAAACATTTAAGAATCATAGAATGATTGAATATCCTGAGTTGGAAGAGACCCAGTAGGGTCATTCAGTATAGCTCCTGGCTCCATACAGGACACCCAAAATCAAGCCATATGTCTGAAAGTGTTGTCCAAATGCTCCTTGAACTCCAGCAGTTTGGTGCTGTGACCACTGCCCCATGGGGCCTTTTCCAGTGCCCAACCACCCAGTTGTTGAAGAAGCTTTTCCTAATACCCAACCTAACCTGCCTTGACACAGCTTCATGTCATTAAGCTCTGACTGCACCCCTGGGGCGCTGGACATTTTTGCCTGTCTTGAAGTGACTGTGATGCCTGACCAAGATGACAACATGAAGAACTATCATCTAATTCCACATGAAATAGGATTACAGCAGTACAAAGTTTTGAATGGTGATAGTGAAGCAATTGATTTGATGCAGAAACAAATCAGTTTTTTGAGCATCTGTAGACAAGACAGGACATCAGATACTCATTAGTACAATAGGCTTACAATATGCTGTGATAAACACTTCCATTTGTGTAACAGTGCCAAAGAGAGAAGTGGTTTGTTTGCTTTCCTGTTTGTTTAGCTCCAGGCCCTAGCTCTTTCCCTAAACACAAAAATCCTTTTTCTGTTTATATGTTGTGTACAGCAAAGATATGGTGCAGGTGAGAAGAGGCCAAAGCCCAGAAATTTTTGTGAAAGATCCATTTGAAATGTTATTTATTTTTTCGCACCAACATATGCTGCAATTGGCCATTCCTGATGAGGACAATTTTGCATGTGTGTGACATGATTACACTGTGCATTCTGCTGACAAATGGACTTAGTGTAATTGAACATTAGACACCCTTAATATCTTAAAATGGAAAAACAATCTGGAGTAGTTTTCTTATCTCTATACCTTGGTTGTTTCAACCATCCTCTTAACATGAAATGTTTATTCTGTTTTTCTGCATGTTGTTGTCATTCAGTTTGTTCTGTTTTTTTTTTTTTTTTTTTATTTCATTGGAGTTTTTTCTCTGTTCGTTGATTTTGTCTCTGCTCTTTTTTTCTCAACTTTGTTGTTGTTGTTTCTCTTTGCCTTTCTCAGTGAAAACAGGTTTAACAAAGTAATTCTGCCAAACCTCTTTGAATTTCTGAGAGGCCTTGTGAGGTTGCCTTTGCTCTATGCAGAACTGTATGCTTAGCTGTCTTCTAGGGATACACCTTATCTCCTAACGTATGAGGGCTGCTGCAAAATTACCACTTCCTATTTTACTGTGTTGGCCCACAACGTCAGAGGTGGATGTTGGTGGTATGGTAGTAGCGGTTGAACCTTACCGCCAATATTATGTTGCATGTTGTTGCCATGTGACAGATGGCAGCAAAGGGGCAGTCTGGCACAATGGTGCCTGACATGGAACTGCAAATGAAGTAAAGGTGTGTCGTTGAATTCCGTCATGAAGAAAAATTACATCCATTGACACTTGCTGAACTTTTATGGAGACCAAAGAGTGGATGTGAGCACAGTGAGGCAGTGGGTGATGTGCTTCAGCAGTGGCAACAGCAATGAGAAAGACAAGATGTGTTCCAGACAATTTTTATGAGCATAGCATGTAGGCTCTTGTTTATCACTGACAAAAATGTGTCACTAATGGTGGTGACTGTTGAAAAATATTAGATATATCTTATGAGATACATCCCTATCTCTATGGCAGAAAAGTCAATATAAGGATTTTGGTGAGCGAATATCTACTCTCATAATTGTTTTCCTTCTTAATACTCAATATTTATATGCATAAATATACATATAAGACCATGAAAAATGCTCTCTGCTCATGATAATATTTACTATGACATACAACAGTCCTACAGGAATCAGTGGAGTGCTTTTTAAGGCATCTGAAAAGTAGCTAAACACTATTTATTGTAAGTTGACTTACATTACTGTATAGATTATAAACATTTCTACAGGAAGGTATTTTGAAATCAGCAAGGTGTTGTCTTTTTTTTTTTTTTCTTATTCTTTTTATTCTTTTCTAAGGGTAAGACCAAATGAAAGTTCTGTCTTTACTGCAGTGCCATAGCTCCTGAAATTTCTCATCAAGCAAGAGAATGATAAGAAGTGTTGCCTTTTTCCTTCTCTTTTTCGTGCTTTCTACATTTATGTGCCATGTACAGCTTTTGCCTTGATTGAGTTGTTATTACCTGCTGACAGTTGTAAAGATTTTTAAAATAATATTTGTCCCTGAGATTACCTTACTGAACATATTAAAAGAAATAATGACAAAGTGATAGCAGAAGTAATCTTTCATGCAAATGCAGGAGAAATATTCCTTTCCTAGAAGAAGTCAGATTACTCTTGCCGAAAGTGAGTGAGAACAGTAAGGTCAAATTACCTTGAACATGTTCATGCTGAAAGGAGAAGAATTAGTAAGAGCTTGGAGGTACAGAAGGACACAGAACTATTTATGAGAGGTTGTTGAGGCTTTTTATTATGTCAGATGTGATGCTCAAATGTACAGAGCACTTCCAGTCTGCTTGCTTGAAAGTACTCCCAAAGAGAGGTAAATGCCAAAGCCTCATAGCTCCAGGTGCCCCAGACCACTTTCAGCTGTTTCCTTCCTGAGGGGCAAGTGAGCTCGTGTGAAGTGGGCTGGTCCCTGTTGCTGCTTTTGGACCAAGTGACTACCTCATAGTCAGGAACTGATCATTCAAACTCAGGCCAGGAGCCAAGAGCTTCCAGGCAGGAATAGAGAATGGCCCAAAGTAACTTTTAAAATACTTTCATGGAGCAATGAAAACTTAGGAAATGGAAGAAAGAAAACTGTTTGTTGCTTTAAGCCTTTGTTCTACCTCCTGGCTTTAAGTGAATTCATAAACGGTGTGTTTAGAAGTGTTTGGATTTCCCTGCAACTTAGATTCTGACAGCTTTCCATATAAAAGATTTATTTGTGCCAAATTCAGATGGTCAAGTCAGTTTAATAAACCATGTAAGAAACTGAGCAGGAGATAAGTTGGAGGTGTTGTGAAGAACACAGCACAGCAGGTGCAGAGGTGTCTGTTCAGAAGGCTAGAATAAAAAAGTCTGTGCCCCAGTTTTGCTGAGAAGTAATTTACCAGGAAAAAAAAAAAAAGTTTTAAATGATTCAGATGAATGCCACTGTACTGCCAAGTTTTGCCAATTGTTTCACATTCTCATTTTGTTACTATTTTGACTTACCTTCTCAGCAGAAGCAGCAGCATACTTGTTCCCTATAGGAGAGAATTCTGTTTCAGCAATGCCCTGCCTGTATGTCACCCACAAACATGTCCCGGCACAGGGGACTTGTTGCATGCCTAGTAGCAAAGGCTAACTATGTACACAACGGAGTACCACACAACTTTCATAGAATCATAGAATCATTAAGGTTAGAAAAGACCACTAAGATCATCTAGTCCAACCTTCAGCCCATCACCACTAAACCCTGGGCAGCCTGTTCCAATACTTGAGCACTTTTTCCAGGAAGAAATTTTTCCTAACATACAACCTGAACAAATGCTACTGCAACTTGAGGTTGAGGTGCCTCTTGTCTTATTGTTAGTTACCTAGGAGAAGAGATCAACTCCCACCTCAGTGCAACCTCTTTTCAGGTAGTTGTAAAGAGTGATTAGGTCTCCCCTTAGCCTCCTTTATCCAGACTAAATGATCCCAGTTCCTTCAGCTGCTCCTCATGAGACTTGTGCTCAAGAACCCTCACCAGCTTTGTTCTTCTCTGGACAGTCTCCAGAGCCTCAATGTTTTTTTTTTTGTAGTGAGGGGTGCAAAACTGAACACAGTGATCAAGGTGAAGCTTCACTAGGCTGAGTACAGGGAGACTATTGCCTCCCTGTTCCTGCTGGCTACGCTATTTCTGATACAAGCCAGGGTGCCACTGGCCTTCTTGGCCACCTGAGCACACTGCTGGCTCATTTTCAGCTCACCATCAGCCAACATCCCCAGGTCCTTTTTTTCTGCACAGTTTTCCAGCCATTCAACCCCAAACCTGTAGTGTTGCCTAGGGGTGTTCTGATCAAAGAGCAGGACCTGCCACGTGTTCTTGTTGAATCCCATACAGCTGGCCTCAGTGCATCAATCCAACCTGTCTAGATCCCTCTGTAGGGCACTACACTAAGGCAGATGAACACTTCCTCCCAACTTGGTGTCATCTGCAAACTTAGTAGAAGTGCACTCAATCCCCTCATCCAGATCATCAGTAAAGATATCACACAGGACTGGCCTCATTCCTGACCTGTGGAGTACAACCACTCATGACTGGTCATCAGCTAGTTTTAACTCCACCCATCACCACTCTCTGGACCCAGCCATCCAGTCAGTTTTTTCGCCAGTGAAGTACATGCTTGTTTTCCACATCCTTGGTGGTAATGTTTCCCTCCACATCCAACAATGGATAGAGATTCTCCTTGCCCCTCTTTTTATTGCTAATGTATCTGTAAACACATTTTGTGTTATCTTTTACAGCAGTGGCCAGATTAAGTTCTAGCAATGTAGGTTGATTTTCCTTTGTTGGGATCTTTGTTGTTGTTTAGTTTGGTTTTTGTATTGTGAACCTCTCATGTAAAATTAAGTGCCCAGTGAGCTTATAAAGAGTGGGCAACATGCAATTGTATCATGATTAAATATCTTTCATATTATTTATATTAAACATGCTATCATGATTAAATATCCTTTGTTGATATCAGATAAATTCAGGGGATCTTCTTATTGTGTGGGCAGTTTTTTTATTTAATTTAGTTGTAAAGCTGATTGTGCAATATTGTCACATCCACTCTATCACTACAGTTATTGTGTGATTAGAATTTGGAGCACACTACCACAATTAATTGAAATATCCTGTTCGTAAGATAATTGTTTACAGAACTGTGTCGTATCATTAAGTATGATCATGAACACTTTAAATACCTTTTTTAGGATGTAATATTTTATAATGGCTTACAAGACAAGACCCTTGGCTATCCCTATATTACACTTTGTATCTTAATCTTACTGCTGTATCGTCAGGCATTTCAGTGTTCCTTGGGGATCCCAGTCCTTCATGTTTGTTTTGCTTGCTGTTTGTCACGTACCAAAGTTACATAGTCCTGCACTCTTGTATAAATAACTGTTTTTAAGAAAATACTTCTGTGGATTTATCCGTGTTGAAGAAATACAGCACATTCATGTGTACAATAAACATAAATATATTTTGGAAGAGATTCATTTAAATCTATGTAGCCAAGTTTGGGATTGGTTTACTATAAAACCACAAACTAGAGAAGCAATTTGCCCACTTTAGTTCTTCTTTTAGTGTTTAGAATATCTTTTTCAGTCAAAGAGACACAGATGAAACTTAATTGCTTCAGCAGATTTTAGATCAGAGCTTGAAACTTGAGAGTTTTACTGCTGTTACTCAGAAGTAATTATTAGACAGATAATATCAATACCATTATAACCTGTAACAAGATAATGACAGTAACATAAAGTGAAGTATTAAGGTACGTATGGAATTTTATTGCTGATAGTGAAGTAATGTGAATCTGCTGAAGGAAGCTGAGAGCAAAGCCATCTGGTGTAGTGTTTCAGAAGTCTTTCCATGCAAAAGTGCAACTTAGAGGTACATCAGTTAAGAAAATTTCAAACTTAATTTTCCGTTCTAACTCATGGGTCCCAAATGTATAAATTCTTCAATAAATGAATAAGAATGCATAAGGGTTCCTCATGTTTTAAAGAAGTTCCTCCAAAGTATTTATCCTTACATTTATAACAGGAGAGACGTTCAACAGGTCGTGCTGGAAAAGGTAACTTTTGGTTATTAGAGGCCTTCAAGAAGTTCTGTAAAACCTGAAGGAAAAAATTGTTTTAAGGACTATTTATTTCCGTACCTACTTTATGCACTCAGTGATGTAGTAAACAGTTGATTTTTTAACAAAGAGTCTACTTTTCACAGTAATACCTGAAATATGAGACCTCCCCACCTCCTCCAAAGAATTTATGTTCCTATGACCTACCTCACTTGCATTTTAGGTTCCTATATACATCATTCTCATCCTCAAAACTCCCACTCAGCAGCTGCCTGTTTTGGCAGTGCTTGTAGTCCATCCGTAGCCATCCCAGGTTTTTACATTAAGCATCTGTATGGACTTGAAATTGTATTTCTGAGAATGCTCAGAAGTTGTATTGGCTTCACAGAGTCAAGCACCTTACCAGCAAGATTTGCATAAAGGACAGGTGAAATAAGCACCTGCCTACTGTAGCAAAAGGTTTTGGTTGGGGGGAAAAAAAAAAGCAGTGCATCAGAATGAAATATTCAGTATTCATCAGCAATAGCTGTTTCTTGTTTAAAGAAAAAAAGAAAAAAAGAAAAAAAAAAAGAAAAAGCAAGCAGAATTAAATTATTTTTCATTCTACTTTATTTGGGAGTTAAAATGACAAGATTAGCAAAAGCAGCTTTTCTTATCCTACAACGGTAGACTGAATGCAGACGTACCCACAGAAGTCCTCAAAGTGACACTCTGCACACTTCTGTGTGATTTAAGTGGCTGGGTAGGCTCTCCTGTGGTGCCAGCCTCCTCACAAACAGAGCTGCCTCAGGAGCTAGTGGTGCCAATAGTGCCATCCTGCATCACAGTCCCCAAAAAAATATTCGTCATTACGTAGAAAGGGGCAAAAAGTAGTAGGCTACAGGTTTTTGAGAAAAGACCTGATGCTCCTTTTACAGAGGATCATTTCTGTTTCTTCCATTAGTACAAAAAAATACAAAAGGGATTTTGGAAGGAAAGGCTGGAGCACACTCTCTTCTCTCCAGAATGAATGTCTGTAATCTCTAGCCAGCAGAGTTATTTGTTTGTGTTTTCAGTGTCCCTTTCTTCTTCATCCTCTGCTTCCTGCTCACAACTTCCCAAATCTTGAATTATTTTCTGCGTAGTGGTGTGGCTGCAATGAGAGTATCCCCTCCCTAATCCCTTACAGAAGCCTTTAGTCCCAAGGAGTCATTGTGTGGGAGGTAGAAGATATGGATTTAATTAAATTTAAGACAGTGGCCCTTTAAAGTGAGTCAGTCAATCCCTATCCTTCATTTCTAGTCTGGTATTCAAGAGACAAGAGTATCACTGGAGTGTATAATTTAAAGAGAAACATGGGACAGTGAATGAAGAGTTGCAGATGTGGAGCACAGTCCCTTGAGGAGTTCAATGGTGAGTCCCCTCTGTATGGTCAGTCACGAGGACCTGGAGAACAGACCTCAAACTCAGAATTGCCATCTGTTTTGTGGCATAAAGGAGATGGATTTGGCCTTGAAGTAAAAAAAAAAAAAGCCTCCACATTTGTAGAGCTAACAGTAGCATTTGTACTTATGTATCAGGCAATGATGTCTATAGTGGGGAAGATGAAAAAAATATATCAGGTAATGGCTGAGCTTTCATGTAGCTCTTTCAAGACGTTTTTCTTCTCCAGATATCAACTTCTTGCTATTCTCAAATGGTAGACTGGTAGACTCTAAATGATCATCTGATTTACATTCATTTATAAGATGTTTGTGTGCTGGATGCAACAATGACAAGTCCTAAAAATCCTGCAGATTTTTGCAGATATGTCCAGAGCTGGAAGTGTTTTCCAGTGTCCAGTCTCACATCTGCTAGTCATTTCTATTTCTGGTTAACAATTAACACTATAGTATTGAGGTGTAACATTAAGATTCAAAAAAATATGCATCTTATTCATAGGAGAGATACAGACATCATGGTTTGGATATTAGTGTGAAGCAATAGGTTCCAGTGCATGCACAGAAGTGATGCACTGATATGAGAAGAGCATCTTCTACCACAAAGTCTTGTTAAAGAGCTTCAGTGTTCATTTCTGTCAGTGTGGATCTTTACATACATAAGCCTTGATCCTTGATCTTTCTTTCATTTGTCTTTGCAATATGATAGAAGATTCTGCATTTAAACTTCATATCATTATCCATCTAAACTATTACACACTATCAAAACCTCCTTGGTTTCCAGACTTGAAGTTCATATATCAGTATACTAATAATGAGCAAGTTTGTTAATACAAATACTTTGATATAAGTGGTGCAATTACCGGATGCTAGATTTGTGTTCTGTTCTTTTTCTTTCTATTTTATGTATCCTGAAGTCACTATTTTTACCCTGAGCTAAGAGAGACTTTTTTCCTTGTTTTCAGAGGTAAATAGCAGATGAAAAAAAAAAAAAAAAAAAAAAAAAAGGTTTTGAATCTTTGATGTTATTTAGGTGGGTGGTGTAGTCCTACATAAATGCATAGCAGAACACCAAAAAGTGGGATATAGCTTCGAAGATTTTTATGGGAGACTGCAGATAGGACACAGATGAAGGGCAGTCACCAGGCCATGAGGCACCCTTCCTGAAACAGCCTTTTTCTGTGTGGTGTGCAGTCAGAGCTCTCACTAAGGTGTTTAGTCAGATCTCCCCTTTCATAATAGAAAACAAGGGTATTCAGAACGTTTCAACCTTTTACTTTCCATAGGATGGTCCTTCCAGATCTGTTTGTGTTACAAAACCAAAATATGACATAGGGCTTTTGATTAGAAGTGAGGAAGAATATAATGTTGAGTCTAATTTGGGATGAAAATCTTTCTGCTGCAAAAACAATGATAAGATTATTGTGTTCCCTTTGTTATTTAAGATCATTATTACTTCATACATAAAATTTATTGTGCTGGATGATTGCTATTTTAAGTATTATCATCCAAGTGGGCATACATTTATTTTGGGGCAACACTTTCAATAGGAAAAAAAATCATGAAGTGGTATTCCTATTGTACTGAGCTGCATCCTTAGTCTTTCAAGCCCTAAAACTGATCTGTATAGTAGAACTGAAGAAATACATGAGTAGGCTGACATCTGTGCACATCGTTTCATTTCCCTAAATTTCAGTAAGGTAGCAAAAGGCCGAACACTCACACAATGATCACTACTGCTAACACATGCACTAGAAAGACCTGTTTCAACAAAAAGGAATGACAGTAAGAAGAGGCCCAGATCACTTTTGCTTGAAGTCACTGATATATTCACTTAATAGTAATATAATGTTACCTTCAGTATCTGAAAGCTGTGCTGAATATATGAGACACATTTACTGATACTAAATTATTTGTTTGTTCTTGTTTGTGACAAGAAACTTTTAACTGTCAAAGCCCAAAGTAAAGTTGAGTAGAAGTTAAAGTGCTGTGTTAATAAAATATGCAGCTCAGAAAGCAGACTTTATTTTGATTTGCAAAATCATTCTTCCACATGAGAGGAAACCAAACAGTTCAAATCACTTCCTAAGCCTCAAAAGATACAAGCTGGATGGAGACTTTAATTATAAAGTTCGTTGCAGTCTTAGTGCCACTGATTTCTTGTAACAAAAGAGCAAAATTATGTATTAATATCCTTGCATCTTTATGTATCAGAAATTTGCCTTCCCATACTTAAAAAGAAGTGCTGGAAAAGAGGGTTATTTTGATCCCTGGGCCAAGTTCTTTAATGCCAAATCGCAATGTGGAAAGAATGTCTCCATCCAAGTTATAAATCCTTAAAATGAGCTTTGATGGAAAATGTGGAGTAGTTTCACAGTGGAATCTCCCCAGCTCCATGTGAGGAATCCCACTGCTGCATCTATGGGGCAGGTGCTCCATCTGTCCAGCACTGCTCTGGTGACTTACTGCTGCTTTTGAAAAGAAAAGAGCAAAGATGATTTTATTCTGCAAATTACTTTGTGATTTCCAGACAGATCTGAGTATTTTTCTCTGTTCTTCTTTATTAAAATGAATGTAAGACTAGTCTTGAAACTTATCCTAGAAGTGACAAGATATGTATGAGACAGAAGATTGATGCAAGTATGAAATAAATGATATCTCACCCAGAGGAACAAAAAGAGGCCTCTGATGTAGAGAGCCATTATTTCTACCCTGGATAGCCCAGGAAGTAGAAAAAAGGCTTTCTTTTACCCCTTCTCTTTTGGATAGGCACAGGTGCTCCTTCCCAACTCACCTGCTTCTTCCAAGGGAGATCTCATTTGCCAGGAACTGTTGTAGACAGCTGTGGTTGAAAGCTTTACACAGGCTCAGATGATGTGCAAGTGCATTTGTACCTGTAGGAAAAAGGAGTTTCATATCAGCTCATTTATTTGGTCTGGAGAATGCTAGCAGTGTTCTCTTGGTCAAAGTAATTTCTTAATGCATCACCACTATCAAAAAGAAAATATTTCCGCTGCATATTTGTTGCTGCTGTAGCATTATGCCAGCTTCAAGAAGCATGTCAGTGTATGTTCCATTACAAAGGACAGTTGGCACCTTTTTCCATCACATCCTCCCTCTTCCTCATCATTTCTGGGACACACATATGTCAGTATTAGGAGGAAGAGTTGTTGGGTCAGATTCTGTTGCATGAGCTGAATGCTGGCTAGTGAGCGCATTGCATCCAACATGCTCTTGAAACACATCTCTCTTTTTTCTTTTTTTTTCTTTTTTTTTCCATGTGAGAGGCCTGCTCACGTGGAAAAAAAAAAGAAAAAAAAAGAGAGAGATGTGTTTCAGGAGCAGTAAGTGATGGAACATTACCTTTAGGAGTTCTCTCCATATCTGAACTGATGTGCCAAGGCAGAGTCACCTTCTGAGTGGTATCTCTGGGTTTCATGGTAATGCCCAGCAGAGAATGCTGGTTGTCTTTGCCCTTATAATATTCATGAGGTACCAGTTGATTCAATGTTTTATATAAAAGATGCATTGAATTATAGGTCCACTATTTTATTGTACTTTCACTAAGAGGATGCTGGAATGTGCTCTAAAGTTAAAAAATACAGGTATTAAATAATTCCAAAGTTAGAGGTACAGGCAATTACATGGAGTATTAATACCGAAACGTCTCAAGATTGGCTGTTTTGGAGGCTCTCTCTGTGAGTCTTCTCTTAATTCAGGAAGCTTGAGGCCAGTATTAATAACTGTGGTGTTGTTACTCTCCTGACAAGAATCTCTTTGCAGCAATACAAATCTGCAGGGGCCCAGCAGCTGCATTATGAATATCTGGCTCCTTCCTGTGGTACTTCATTGCTATTGCACTGGGCTGAAGAGCAGCTGCAGTAAGATAGTAAACTAAACAATGTGTTTAAACTGTAAAGCAAATTGGTATGATTATTTTCAAAAGATGAGTAAGTTATTTCACTCTATAAAGAGTTGCTTTTTGTTTAATTTGCACTACACAAATCACTTAGCAAACGTTACCCATCCACACACAGATACGTGTCAATGCCATTGGCGAATATTGACCTAAAACACATGTATTAAATGAATTCTGAGTTGGGTTTCTTAAGAAATGTGTGGAAAGAGGGAGCAGTATATCAGGACAAATGTCATTTGGGTGATTCACAAACT
>PPHD01008608.1:0-12946 GCA_002909625.1 Bambusicola thoracicus | reverse complement strand
AAAAAAAAAAAGTGAGATGGAAATATTTTTTAGTGAAGTCATTGTGTATGGCACACAGCATGCTGTGACCAAGATAACTCTGGAAGCAGAAGCCATTCTAATCCCTTAGTGCATATTTCTGCCCTAACACACTTGGTTTCTTAGTTGGGCTAATAATCTAGAGCTTAACAATATGCTGGTACTAGTCTAGAAGTGTGCGGAGACACCAAAACTAGTTCTGCAGGTAGACTTGCTCATGCTGAACATTCTGCACAGCTAGAGAAGCATAATGAGTTAATCTCAGTGAACCTTAATTCATCTCCACTTATTTTAAGGCATACTATAACCTCAGATCCCATCAACCTTCTCAGTTTCATGTCGTGCCGCATACTCAATAGTTACATGATCAGGCATCATTCTGCTCAAATATTTGGAATCAGTAGGTAATCTGAATGACTCATGCCACTTCCAACAGCCTCTTGAATATCTTTTTACATCTCTGTCTCTTATTTTTCCATTTCCTATGCAAAAATACCTTTCTTCCCTTAACACAGAAACACAGAATTCACTGCATTTCTCTATTGTTGACATTCTCTACGGTCCTCAGAGGCATGTCCTGAAAGACTGAAAAAAAAAAAGTCTGCACACAAGGCAGAAAATTTTTAAATTCAACTGAATCATGGCATTAGAAGACTTTCTAAAACCTACTTTGAAACAACAACTACAACAACAAACCAAGCAACCAACTAACCGAACAAAAACAACAGACTAAACTGATACATAAACAAAGTAAGTTGTATCAGGGCTTTCAGAGAATTGTGGATAGAAATGTACTCATCTTAGAGTGTCATTTTTACCTGAACTATGAGTAGAAGGATTTTTGGGCTACTTAGGATACAGATGTATCCAAAAGTGTTTTGGAGGTGACACTGCACGCATTATCCACCTGTTTGAGCAAGTTATTTTGGGTAGCAGAATGAGCTGGCTATTATCTCTCAGGGCTCTGATGTTTTACTAAGGATTAATCCCCCCCTCTTCAGTTATGGAATCTGTAGAGCTGCCTGGCAACTGTACCCAGTCCTACAGGTTAATTGCTCCTCAGTCTGTCATATTTTTTTGCAACTGTTTCTGCTTGAATGACAGTAGCAGCTCCACATCCAGGTGGCTTTACTTTCAGGCAGCTGGGTAGGGTAGCGGAGACCCCTCTGGCCTCCTAGAACACTCTTTCCACCCTCTCATCAAAGGGACCCCACTCATGAGATGAAGANGGGACCCCACTCATGAGATGAAGAGGTGGTTAAAGCCCCTGCAGGTCCCTGTGCCCAAGGAGAAGCCAATCTCTTTAGCAAGCAAAATGGCACCAGTGAGCCATCCCCAGGAAAGGGACACTCAGCTCCCCCACCCTTCCTTCTTCAGAACTGGGACAACCCTCAGGACATAGGCCCCTACTCCCAACACCACTGTTTTGGTCACCATGNGGTGGTTAAAGCCCCTGCAGGTCCCTGTGCCCAAGGAGAAGCCAATCTCTTTAGCAAGCAAAATGGCACCAGTGAGCCATCCCCAGGAAAGGGACACTCAGCTCCCCCACCCTTCCTTCTTCAGAACTGGGACAACCCTCAGGACATAGGCCCCTACTCCCAACACCACTGTGTTTTGGTCACCATAGGACATTGTTAGACTGATACCACCATGGCCTCCTGATGTCATAAATCTTCTCACAGCATTTGTACTGAGCCCTATTAATAGGAGGACCCTGTGTCCAGAACTCCAGTCACTGGCCAACAGACACCAGTGGCATCTTTACCTTTGAGTATCAGAACTGCCAGAGTACCTTTTCTGCCACAGAAGTGGGATGGATTGCCCTCCTGCCAAGAAGAAGCAGCTGATGGGGAGGCTTCATACTGTTGAGCTGATGGAAGTGGACCCACCTGAGAGCAATGAGGAACCCATGGATGCAGAGGAAGAGCCAGGGGAAGTAAATCCTCCTCCATTAGGGCAGAACCATCCCCAGTGCATTGCTCTCAGGCAGTGTCAGAGGAAACCCAGATCCCACCACTACCACTGCAGCAATGTTGGGTCCTGTTCACCTCCCCCCAGATGGCTGCCTCAGTTCTGGTGCTGAACCTCCAGTCCCATAAGTTTACCATTAGTCAGGAAAGCCTCAACTCCAGGACACCCCCATGGACTTCCATGGGGCATTCATTTTCTGGGAATTCCTTTGGCAGCCAAGACTCCTATAAGCCCATCCTTCCTTTTCCCACCCCCCTCTCTTGTCAAGACCTCTCATCTCTTCTTCACCAAGAGGAAGAAGGGAGGGCTGGGAGTGGCATCCTCAGGGCTTCTGTACTGAGGCAATGGGAGCAGTCCAGTGAAGGGACCTGAGGTGTCTGGGGCTGCAAGGAGCTGTCAAAGTGACAAAGGTGGTTGTTCCTGTGGAAAAGCAGAAGACTTCTTCTGACAGGAAGAAGGCTGAAGTGCAGCATGAAGGACTTTTTTCACAATTGGACAATAAACAATATAAATAAATAAATAAATAAGCAGCCCAAACAATACTTAAAGAAAAAAAAGAAGCCCAAACCCACAAAAATAACCAAAACAAGAAGTGTTCCTCTAGTTTTTGTTTGTTTGTTTGTTTGCTTTAAATTCCAGAGACTGCTTATGCATTCCTGTGTCCCCTCCTCATCTCCCCAGTACAGGAAAGACATTACCATGCAGGGTGAGGGCCCAGCCAGAGCCAGGGGAGGGACCAGGGCACCTGGCATCCCAGGGCAGGCTTAGGAAGCTGTCTTTGGTCAGCATTAAGGACAGAAGGAAGAGGGAGGTCCAAGTGCTACCTACAGCTGCTGCTGGGAGCGTGAAGGAAGACAAAGCCTGGCTTTTCTCACAGATGTTTGGTGGTGGGAGGAGGAGAGGCACAAGGCCCACACTACAGCATGGACAACTGCCAGCTGAGCAAAAGGAAAAGGAAGGCTGTCACCATGAGGGTGCTCAGGCATGGAACCGGTGCTCAGAAGGGTTGGAAGGCTCTGTCACCCCCAGGGAATCCAAACTTGTCTGAGCTTGGCTAAACATAACACCTCTCCTATGAAGAAAGGCTGTGAGATTTTAGCTTGGAGAAGGCTGTGGGGACACTTTATTGCAGCCTTTTGACACATAGAGAGGCTTCTACAAAAGACAGAGGAAGACTTTTCCTCAGGCCCTGTAGTGAAAGGACAAGGGGAAACAGTTTAAACTGAAAGAGAGTATACAAACATAGGTTAGATGTAAAGGAGAAATCCTTCCCTATGAGGGTGGTGAGGCAGCAGAACAGGCTGCCAGAGCAGCTGTGGACTCCCCGTCTGTGAAGTGCGCAAGGTCACTTGGGTGGGGCTTTGGAACAATCACATCCAAAGGGAGCAAAGGCACTATGAAGTAGCTGAGTGGGGACCTCTGCCCCTATTAGTCCAGGATACAGTTTAGTAGTTGGCATTACCTCTTGCATCTATATGAGGCATGAAAGGAAATCACTGAAAGAACACAGGAAAAGGATGGTACCATGATAGGACAGGTATGGTAAGCAGTCATCAGAAACACCAACACAACCAGCAACATTTTCCTTAGTTTCACAACAGTCTGCTTGATTTCTTGGTGCATTGTTTGTGGATGAGAGGCCATTTGTCTCATACTCCCAACACAGGCATATGTTGGTGACACTGACACCATGTGATAGTAACATGTTAAGTTTCTTCTTAAAACACATACGCAATTTAATATTTTGGGGTTTTAATGGCTGTTTTGGGGTTATTTTATAAAAGACTGGTATGTATTCTAAAACCTTATCTTTTAAAATCAAAATATTTTCTTTTTTTTTTTTTTTTTTTTTTCAGGTTATCAAAAACCCCAGTGCTAGAGGACATTGATATTGTCAGTTCTGTTTGTTGTTTGATGGCTCCTCAGTGCTTCACGTCATCTGCAGGAATAATTTGGATCTATCTCAACTGAAGTAAAACTGAGAAAGTGCTTTTGGTTCTAGGGTAACTGCACTATGCCAGTAAATGTTATTATGTGATCATAATACCTTGAGTAATCACTATCTAAATGAATGAGCATTTTAAAGCATTGGGATAAAATTTGGGAGCCAAAATAACTCATCACCTCTTGCTTTTGACAAAGGTATGCAATGAATATAAAAACTGAACAAGGAAAAGTATGTAAAGACTGAACAAGGGAAAGTGTAGTAGCATTGATACTGATTCCAGATGTTCTGCTGAAAGGTGCTGTTTATGAGAGGATATTATTGGGAACAGTCCTGACCCTATACCTGAAGGATTACACGGACTATACATTTTTACACAGACAGTCACATACATATGTACACATTCCCGCCCGCAATTGAGTGTTCTGTAAGTCAGGAGGGGGAGAAAGTGAAAAGCATGGAATCCGTGAAAATGTAATTGTAAAAGTGTCTCTCTTGAGGTTAAAAGTAGAAATTTAAAGATCTACCTTCCACAGCACAACATGACTCAAATTTTCAAAACAACTCTGAACATTTCTCTGTTCTTATCAAAATTTGTGGAACCTGTTTCAGTTCCATTCAGTCTACAGATGAGAACAGGTGAGAGTTTATCTGAAAGTCTTTATCCAATCTGTAGAACCAAGCTGGGCATTGCCAAAAGTCCATGGTTGCTACTAGGGCTTGAAAAAGAATTGAGAACAGGTGCTGTGCTGCTGCTTGGATGCCCCCAGTTCTAATGCCACATGAAGCAAAGACTGAAAATTGAATGAAAAAGTGGCAGTGGAGATAAACATTTTTCAAATCTCAAATGAGATTTGCTCAAACTCTAGATGAGCTCAGAACTGAGTGGAATCTGCAGAATCCTAATTAATCAATACCACATAATCCATTTTTTTTAAATAGAAAAGGAACAAATGAGAAATAAATTCAAGAATAGAGGTGAGAAAGTTAAAGAAAACCCTGACAAAGCATTCTGAGTTGGGTGTCCTCTGCACTTTCATCTCCAGCACTTCTGTGCTGGTATTATGCATGAGAACAAAAGTGCTCCCAGTGCTTTTCAGCCATACAGGAAAATGCTGTCTCTGAATTTCCCTGGAACTCCTGAGGGTAATGGGACTCCATGTGTGTTTGCAGAGAACTTGGTAAAGAAGGCAGTTCTTTTCTGAAGTGCTGTTACCTATTCATGTGCCCTTGGATAATCTTCCATTTACCTTGGAATAGAGTGAAACAATATGGGGAGATGCCCAGCCTCTACCTAAATCATGCAGGATTTGGAGATCAGATAGAAAAACTAAATTGATATGTGTTTCAGATCAATCTTCGCGTATTAAATAATGTTTTTGTTTTAATGGCAAATTGAACATGGCATCACCTTCTCTAGCAGGAAAGCAATTAAACCTTCAGATATCTCAATTAGCAACTGAATGGCTGATTTCCTGTTTATTAGCGTACCATCACAGTGTCATGCGGCTCTGAAAAGCTTCAGGATTGCTGTCTGGGAACTTCTGAACTTCAGGAACGTTTCTTGCAGACATTAAAACTCTGCTTGATCCCTGATCATTAAATATCAGCTAAAATCCAGGAATGGGGGAGAACTTCAGGCTTGAAACCAGCATATCTGCAGCAAGGGAGCTGCTACATCATTGAGATCACTGAGTCAATAAAGTCACCTGATGGCAGATTTAGAGGAGCTCATTGGAAGGTGGAATTCAGTTGTGTAGACAAGCTGGTGTGATTCTAGAACCAGGCTCTTTCATTAAGGTCTTCAAATAGGATAGAAGGCAGAGGGGTGGGGGAACCTGCAGGGCAGTGCCTGCAGGAGCACAGCAATAAGGATTCTACATGCACACAGCACTCTGACATACATGGAAAAGGAGGTAAGCACTTAGGTGATGTTTGAATGAAAATAAGTGAAAAAGGAATTTAAAATTCCCTTAGAATTGATATTTTGTAATTCTGACATGGAGTACAAGCTGACATCCAATGAAAATACAGGGCAACATACCTTCTATTACCTAATCTCTATGTAAATTTACTTATTGCTCCTTGGACATTTTTTTCCTTTTTTCTTTTTTTCTTTTTTCTTTTTTTGAAAAGCGTGATTGAATTAATCAAAAACAAAGAATTGTCAAAGCTTTTTTTATGGCCAGTCTGCTTTTCCTGCATTTCTCTAGTCTGATTGCTGCTAAATATGAAGACCAGCACCATGCCTGTAATGAGTGCGCTCCTTTCCTGCATTGTTTGCCTTTGCCTTAGAAAGTTGAGAAGATAGAGCTGCTACAGAGCATGGGTGTAAAGCATGCACACTATACAGATGTCCTGCAAAGCCAACACTGAGCAGAAGAAACCCTGTCCTGTAAGCAACGTGCATGCTGACACAATGTATATACAGAAAAAGGTGCTATGATTGTGAGGTAGAGAAAGACATCACTGACAGTTCTCCCTCTGAGAATCACTGATGTGGCATGTCTGCCTGGAAGGAAAGAGAATGAAGTTCCTGAAGTCTTTCACCATGGGCACTTGGGCACTGCAGTTTTGGTTACAGTGAACTAGAAGTGAATGGAGGGGAGTGACTTAAGTATAAGAGGTCTCACTGTGGTTAGTTTAAAAGATGTAGCATCGGGTGCTTTTCCCCCTAGCTGTCTCCTTAAAATTAAGGAAGGACAGAAGTTTTCTGGACAGTCATTAACAAGCATATGGGCAATGCTGCGTGCACTTGAGTAGCTACCTATTTATTTATTCAGTATAAAAAAGGTTAGCGGAAAATTTTGTTCAGTAACATTGTAATAGAAAGGAACACAGATGAATTCATCTTTGCTAGTGAGATTTGTGCTTAGAAGAGGCTGGCAAACAGCAGGTTGGTATTGTACTGCTGACTATTTGATATGATCCCAAATTCCAGAAATGTTTTGGAGGGGAAAACAAAGAAAAAAAACCATAAATGAGAAACCTGGAGAAAGCAAGCATGCATCATGCTAAACCTCATGTTAAACTTCTAATGAGGTTTAACAAGGCCAAGTGCAAGGCACTGCACTTGGGTCAAGGCAATCCCAGATGCAAGTACAGACTGGGAGAAGAACTCCTTGAGAGCAGGAACTGGGGGTCCTGGTGGGTGAAAAGCTGGACATGAGCCAGCAGTGTCCTCTTGCAACCTAGAAGGCCAATGGTGTCCTGGGCTGCATCAGAAGAGGGTGGCCAGCAGGAAGAGTGAGGTGATTGTCCCTTTCTGCTCTGCCCTTGTGAGGACCTATCTAGAAGAATGCAGGGCTGCTGGAGCAAGTCCAGAGGGAGCCACTAAGATGATTAAAGGGCTAGAGCACCTACTGTGTGAAGAAAGGTTGAGGCAGTTGAACTTGTTCAGTTTAGAGAAGAGAAGGCTCTGGGGACACTTCACTGCAGCCTCTGGTACTTGAAGGGAGCTTATAATCAGGAGAGGGACTGACTTTATACATGTTGTGGTAGTGATAGGACAAGGGGAAAAGACTTCAAATTAAAAGAGAGGAGATTTAGATCAGATTTTAGGTAGCAATTTTTTGCTTGGTGGTTGCTGAGGCACTGGAACAGATTTCCCAGAGAGGCTGTGGATGCCCATGTCTGGAGGCATCAAAGCCAGGTTGGATGGGATCCTGGGCAGCCTGATCTGGTGGCTGGCAACCCTGATCGAGTGGTTGGCCAGGGGTTTGGAACTAGATCGTAAGGTCACCTCCAACCTAAAGCATTCTGTGATTCTATTATTCTACAACCACTTTTTGCACTGGAAGCTTAACTCTAGATGCCTCATATTCTGTTTGCTAAGACTGGCCTGACTCCGCGAGCATTTCCAAAGCCATGTTTCTAGAAAATGCAGTCTGTGTTTAGCTTGTAGCTATGAATATGTAAAGGTCTTTACTTTCATGTTATTTGTCTGCCGTATTTCAATGTTTATGCCAGCTGTTCGGAGCAGAACAGGCAGCCCTGTCTTTCCTTCTGTACTGAATGCAGCCACTGGGAATCTTCTTGCAGAAGTTCATTCAAAACATTAAAAACACTCTCACTCTGCTGTGCTAGCTCGCTCACTTGCTTTTCAGAAGTTGCCTGGTGGATGAGCCTGCCACTGTCCTTCATGCTTACTTTATTCTCATTTGTATTACTGCAGCACCTTTATGTCCAAATAGTGGTCTGTGCAGTAAGCACTACAGAAACATAAAGCAGCCACCCACCCTCTTCCCAAAGGGCTTGTAATAATATAATGAAAATGTAAGTGATCAGAGATGGATCAAGGTAGGGGAATAACAAGGTCACACTAGGGGTGTTGTACATGTGCCTGTACACTAACCATTTTCAAGTTTTTGGCAAAGGAGTATTTTAATAAGGGATTCAAAGGAGGATAACAGTTGGTTTTATGAATGCACATGCAGGCTCTTCTCAAGCCTGAGGGGCAGCAAGGGAGAATGCACAAAAGATGCTTGTTGGGAAATTTCACAAATTGATCAATTGAAGCTGGCATCTGGGGCTGACTGATGCTGGGCATTTATATTTTGATACGGAATAAAAAGTGACAAGTTGGGAGTAAGCCATGAAGGGCTTTGAAAGTTAAGAAAGTCACAATAAGCTTGATGTCCCAGAGGAAAAAGGAATCATTGAAGGGGTTCAAAGATAATGGGCATAGTCAGACCAACAGGCCAGGAAAATGATTTATATAGCTGGGGCCTGAAATGAACAGGGCAAGAGTGCTTTTGTCAGGGCCAGAGAAAAGGACATTGCACTAATCGAGAGGAGTGACAGGACAAGCACTATGGCAGTAAGCAGAGACAATAAAGACTATTGTTTAGAGAGAGGGTGGAAATATGATGCAGACTGAATCAGAACATAGATGGGAGATTCAGTAAGAAGAAAGGATCTCGTGTTTCTGCATGTGAACATCCACAGCTGGAAGCAGTATTGCTCCCCAGGATCAAAGATGAAGATAAGGGAAAGGACTTAAGAATATCAGCGGCCTTTAGTCACCCTAAGTGTGACAGCCAGAGACAGACTAACACTCCCATTTGGACAGGAGACATGTCCAGAATAAATTGACTTTGGAACAGATCTCTGGATCAGCCTTATGGAAATTGTTATTTGTTTGCAGGGGTGTTGAGATTATCCACAAGCAATGAACAGAAGTGGAAAACAAGGGAATCGTGTGGAATGACTAAAGAAAGCAGGAGAATGGAAAACATTCTGATGAAAAGGGGAAGGTAATATCAGGAATCAAGGAAGGAGAGGTGTTCAGGATGAGCCTGCGTGACAGTGGTAGTGACAACTCCAGGAGGATGAAGGTGGAGTAGAAGGATTACTGGATTTAGCTAGGGAACTGCCATTTGAGAGGTGCAAGGGAAGGAGAGCACAGCAGGCTAGATAGTCGGTAGGCATAAAAGAGAGCATAGAAACTAGAACCCAAAAGAAGGATTTCTTGTGAGGAGTATCTTCAGCCTGCTCACAGAAAAGAGATATGAAGTGGAAATTATACGTGTAAGTGGGGTGAAATGTGGGAGATTTCACATAGGAGAAGAAACAAGGCATATTTGTTATGTGAAGAGAGAGAAGAACCAAATGAAAACAAAAGGTGAAGAGGGAAGGAGGAGATAAGAGAGAACACTGACGCTGGAATAAAGGGTAGGATGAGGTCACTGAGACAAGTGAAAGGTCAGTGAGAAAGAATGATAAATAAAATATCTGATTTCTAAATGTATCTTACAGGCAGTTTGTGGGAAATTCATTTGGAAATTAGATATCCACAAGAAGTTGCCCTAAAGATCTGTTTTGAAGACCTAAGCACAGGCAGTAGAGAAAAAGATGTATAGAAAAAAAAGACATGTTAATTGAAGCAGCTCAGTTTTCAGCACAGGTTTCCAAAGCAGGATATTTGTAAAGAAAACTACAACATCTTTTGACAGTGAACAAAAGAAAGTGGAGAAAAGAAGGGAGGGCATATGGGTTTCTGTGGTTGTACTAACCAACTTCGAAGGTAGAACACCTTTGGAAATTGCAGAAGCATGAACAAGTTCATTTTTCATCAGAACAGTACTTAAGGCCATATTGTGTCCACAATGATATTATATTCTTTTCTAATACATATCTTTGAGTTGGATTTTAAATTATCAAGCACATCATGGTCTGGTTCTTGTTCAAAGTGAGACCCCATTTAATTTCTTCTGAGGCTTCAGCAGAAAAATCCTGAAAATCGACCAAAAAAGCCAGTGTTTTTAAAATAAAATATTTTCCAGAAACCTACCTGTTTCAAAACCCTTCTGACAAAGTGCTAATGACATCCTGGTGAAATTATGTCTGTATCCCAAACATCTTGCCTGTCTTGGAGCCAAGTCTCCAGGATCTCTGCTGTGAGTGAGCATTTCTATGCTGAAAAGCAGGCAGGAGACCCAGGACTTAACCTTCCACTTTTTATCTGGGTCTGAAATCACTAGTTTTAAACACCTTCAATTAGCTTTCTTTTCCCTCTTTGGGAAATTTCTGATGCTTATTCAAAAGTGAAATTAATTATTTTTCCCCAGTGCTTCTGAACATGTTGTGGGACACAAATACCAGCTTTCTAACGGCATGAAACACAGAGGAAAAAAAATTAACACATGCCTTTCAGTCTTTAAGAAACAGTATGAAATGAGACAAGTCTTTTTTGCACATTGTCAAATGCATGCATTTTGTGGAAAATTTCAGTAAATTAATGAATGTGTTGAAATCACATTAAAACTTCCATTGAACAAATGTTGCCTGTGTTATGTGGAGCAAAAGAAAATTAGCTGCAGTTTGGGGTGAGGAGAATGTATAATTTGGTATTGTTGGAGCTTTTCAGGGAATGTCACAGACACTGGATTTGTAGATTTTATAACTGGATTTGGGGGATGAATCAGATGATCGGGACAAATAGCCCTATTAAAATTGCAATATAATTTTTTGTCTTTGCAGATCACATCACATCACATAGTCAGTCTTATAAACAATTTATACTGTTAAATAATGCTTTCTATCTAAACTACATGAGATAGGGTTACTGGCAAGGCACGTTACACTAAAATAGCTGAATTAGGGAGACTGAAATCAGTTCTGTAAACACAGAGAGGCCAGACAACTGTTGGACCCTCCTGCAGAGTAACAGCTTCAAGAGGCAGTCCATGTTAATCAGTTGATCTGCATTTAATGGGAGAAAAGGGTGCTATAAGAATAAGCTATTGGGACAACAGCTTACTGTAAAGGTGTCCTACACTATTCAAAATCATCATCTTATTTGTTAAATGGGTGCAGGACAGAAAGGTTAAGTGATCATATTAACTTCTAATTAATGAAACGGGAGAGGAACAAACAGAAGATTATCGTATATATTTGTAATATTTATTTACTTTAGGGCAAACTAGTATGTTCTGATCCTGAACTAAACTAATTTCAGAGTAACCTGGAAAAGCGATTCGTGTTTCTGAAATAAATTCTGAAGAAAGGAGGTCATTGGAAGGGCAGCATCATGGAGACGGAAACAGCTTGAGAACCACTGAGTGCATGCAGCATCTCTTCCCCGCGCCCCCATTTACTGTATGAAAATCGTAATGTGCTACCTATTATCCATCTGCAATCATCTCCAAATGAGTCGGCACCTAACGAAATAGGACCTTGCCCCACATACTCACTTCTGCTTCCTTCATGATAATCTCTGCCATGGCTGAACATCTTTTCTAAGCTGCCTCATAATGTCAGTGAGTATATTGGTGATGTATCCCTTAATGTTTAAGTGAATTGAAAGGAGATTTGGGAAATTCTTTGGAAGATTAGAAAGCTATGTTTAGCATGGCATGTGTGTATAATTGTGACATTGCTCAGCTTATCAGTTGTGTGGTAACAATTTTGCACAATTGCACAAATATATCAGTAGAGTATCTACTGCTGCAGATTAATACTACTGTGCAATGAAGGTCTTCTTCCTTCTTTGCCGAAAGTAAAAATTACAGTAAGGACCATTTTAAAAGCTGGTACAGATGTAAGAACCTTGTTCTTTGATTGTGGGGCGGTTTACTCAGCACCTAGCCTGAGGTCTGCTGATGGATCTCACCTGTCTCAAACGGGGAAACGGATCCTTGCTCAGGAGATGGCAGGACTTGAAGAGAGGGATTTAAGCTAGATATGAAGGGAGAAGGGGATAAAACCAGGCCTGTTAGAGGGGAGCAATAACAGGATTAGGGGTGAAGCAAAGGGCTCAGCTGAAGTGCATCTATGCCAACACACGCAGCATGGGCAACAAACAGGAGGAGCTGGAAGCCATTGTGCAGCAGGCAAATTATGACTTAGTTGCCATTATGGAAACATGATGGGATTTCTCCCATGACTGGAGAGCTGCAATGGATCATCCTGTCCAAATGTCCACCTATTACCAATAGTTCTCACTAAACCGTTTCCCTCAGCACAATGTCTAAATGTTCCTTGAACACCTCCAGCGTCGGTAACTCCACCACCTCCCTGGGCAGCCCATTCCAGTGCCTGACCACTCTTTTGGAGAAGTAGTATTTCCTAATGTCCAACCTGAATCTCCCCTGGTGCAACTTGAGGCCATTCCCTCTAGTCCTATCACTAGTTACATGAGAGAATAGGCCAACCCCCAGCTCACTACAACCACCCTTCAGGTAGTTATAGAGATCAATAAGGTCTTCCCTGAGCCTCCTCTTCTCCAAACTAAACAATCCCAGCTCTCTCAGCTGCTCTTCATAAGACTTGTGCTCCAGACCCCTCACCAGCTTTGTTGCCCTTTTCTGAACACGCTCCAGGGCCTCAGTGTCTTTCTTGCCCAAATGTGAACACTGTACTCGAAGTGTGGCCTCATCAGTGCTCAGTACAGAGGAACAATTACTTCCCTGCTCCTGCCAGGATGCCATTGGCCTTCTTGGTCACCTGGGCACACTACTGGCTCATGTTCAGCTGAGCATTGACCAGTACCCCCAGGTCTGTTTCCTCTAC
>PPHD01008607.1:3762-21573 GCA_002909625.1 Bambusicola thoracicus | reverse complement strand
ATTCAGCCATCTGTTTGAGAGGATCCCTGGCTCAGTGTTACTCTTCATTTGTGTGTTTTCTCCCTTTTTTAAAAAAATATTTATTTACATAGAATCCATGATTCTATGATTTCTTTACTTCTTTCCAATAAATTTTTTTTCCCTGATTACAGATTTTTGGAAATACTTTCTCAAATCTTTCTGTATTCTTATAGAACTCAGAGGGAGCTATATGTTAATAAATGAAAGGGAGTTGTGGCAGCACATGGAACAGCTGTAAGAGTCTAAGATATACAGAAGTGCGGGAAAAGCTGATGGGATTTCCCCACAGGCAGATGGAAAATGACTGGGGAAAGGGGAAGGGAGTTACATTCCTCAGCTATAATCCTCAGCTGGACTCCTTAGTGCCAAGATCAGTGGTACTCCTCATGCAGGAAAGCACTTCAGTTTAAGCCTCATTATGTTCAATTGCTGCTGGCTGCAGAGAGCAGAGCAGAGGTAACCTGCCAGCTCTGAATGAAATAGCTCAGGTGTTAGGAGCAATTGAGGTATAGAAGTACAGAGCATCTTCTGACCTGCTGAGACCAACCTTATTTCTGGAAATAAACTGGTGCGTAGTATTTTAAATACAAGGTCAGGTATTTCCACACTCGAGGCAGACAGTAGTTCAGACTCATCCTCAAATACATGCTTAAGCGCACGAGGGGCAGGCAGAGTTATAAGCAGTGCAGAGTACAAGACAGGACTTTAGAGCAATTTACATCATTTGGTGACCTGTGTCTATTCAAATAAATACTTTTTACATTGCCCAAGGCAAGGTTAGACATCTGGGGCAAACAAACCTGTGGTTTCCTAATTAGCAACTCTATCTTAGACATCAGTGGCTCCCGGTCACTGCAGCAGATTAGTGACTTGGTGTGGGTTCCCAGTGCACTGTAATGGAAAAAGACAGAATTGAATGGCAGAGTTGAACAAAGGAATAGCAGCTAGGGGTGACATTATGCCTTTGTGCACAACTTGGTGCAGAATTCCAGGCCAGTACTAGACTAATCTGTGCTTGTTCCACAATTCCAGTGAGACACTGGAATAAAAAAAGGCATGTAGGAAAGAACCACAACCCACTTAAGGTCTGTTATTCAATGATGGGTTTAAGAATAGCATGTTTAGCTTGTCAGCAGGATTAACTAGCATCTTGGTGGTTATGTTGGTACCTTTTACTTGGAGGAAGTTCTAGAATTTTAAGTATTTGTTTCTTCTGATGAGGAAGACGTAATAAACACAGCTGTTTACAAGCTGAAGCATATAAATTGAAGCTAAATATGAAACAAAGTTTAGCTAGGTGAAGTTGATTAGCTGTTGGACCAGAGTGTCAGGAGAACTGTGAAATATGTTTCAGTTAATTCCCTCAGATAATGACTACAAAGTATAATTTGATCACAAGAAATTTTGGCCTTAAACATGTAGATAATTAGTTAAGATTTTAAGTGTTACCTTGAGTAGGAAATTATATTACCATGTATTGCATTCTTTAGTTTTAATATATCTGATCAATTTTGTGGGGGGGGATGGGGGGCAGACAGAACAATTTGCTATGTCACTGAAAAATTATATTGCATTATTAAATTATGTTAGAGTTTAGCCTAGAGCTTAACAAAAAATATGCTGCTGATTTTTCTTATTTTTTCTTAAAGAAAACTGAATTTGTTTATGCAAGGACATTCCTATTAATTAAAAACTAATGTCAATAGAAAGCAATGTAATGTTTATTTTGAAAATACACTTCAAAAAGCTGTGGTGGTGAACTGCTACATACTTGATAGCTCAAGATCAGGAAGAGAGGACTGGAGATCCTTAGAGAAAGGTGTATGGTGTTTGTTTACCGTCTACTGCTGTTCTTTTGAAACACATCTGTGAACAGAATATTCTCAAGGGATGCTTATAAAATAAGCCAGAAGCCTGTCAGCCATTCAGAACTTTCACTGCATTCTGGTAGGTTATATTTCCTCTGTGTCTTCCTATCCCTCTTGTAAGACAAAAATAATCTGAAATCCACAGCAATGCAGACAATTATCTGGCAGCGGGGGGCCTGGCAGCTCAAGTATCCTTTTATGAAGAGAATTAGTCCTGGCAGTATCTTCACACACTGGAGAGCTCTGTTTGTGCTGTCTGGCTGGAGTAGTAGGAGCTTCTTTTCATCATGCAACTCCTAGATAACGTTTGCTCATTATTAGAACCTGCTTCCTTAAGCCTTCACTTCAGTGCAGAGTTTTGTAAATGTTTACCACAGAGGCTTTTTTTTTTTGACTCTGACTTTGTGAAATCATGCAATTAGTAAAGTACTTGTACTTGTGTGTGATATGTTCTGTGCCAGTGCTGTTTTCAGGAGCATTTTGTTGGGTTTCCAACTAGAGTACCTCCTCTAACGATTAACAGGGGCACTTTTTCAGCAGAAGCTGAAAAACAACCACCTTCTGATAAATAAAGTCAACAACCCAAAACAGGCCAAAACAAACAAACAACAACAGAAAAACAACAAAAACTCCCTAACAGTCCTATAGCCATAGACAACTTCCATGGCATTTTATGCCTGAAAAAAAACTAGACCATTAACATCTGGAACTGCATTAGAACTGCAGCATAAGACTTTGGACATCTCCTTTCAAATCTGTGCTTAGCTAGAAATAGGCTATGTACCAGATTTAAGTTGAATTTCATTCTGTTAGTCAATTTCTACTTGAAAATTTTACCACTATAAACATACATGCACTAAAAATACAAATAACTTATGCTTAAAGAAAAATAAAAGCAAAACTTACAATGTTTTCCTGTGCTGCTATGACAGTAGATAGCTTTAATTAACTAAATTAGTAACTACATGTAGGTGTAATATTTTCAATGAAAAGTTCAGTCAAGTTTATTGGCCTTTCTTTTAAAATCCTGTTTTGAAAATTTTCAGTGAATTACATCAAACTGTGGTAATTTGGAGATCCTAGTGTCTCTTTCAGAGGGCACTAGGAAATACCAGATCACTGGGTATTTTCGCATGTTGCCTTAGGCTTCAAGGTTGTTAAAACTTGATCTAAATATGTAGAATAGCTGAAACAGGGGTGGTGGGGGCTTGGGCATGAGTGAGACAAGATCCAAAATAAGAGTGAAATTTCAGCTGCTCCAAGTCTCACTAAACCAGACCTAAAGTCAGTTGAAAGACAATGTGTGGAAACTGCTCAGCCATGGCCTGAAGCATTGATTGAGCACCTGGGGAAAATAACCAGTCAGCCCTGGGAAAGGTAAAGACAATTAATTTACCTGTGTGACTTGAAGTGGTGGAGCCAGGCTGCACCTTCTTAGACCCAATTTAAGGGCTGACTATCACTGGGAAGGATCTCTTTCTGGAGATCCCTCTTTAATGAAGCTTTCCCCTGTGAACCAGGGATCTTTTGATATGGGTGAGCAATCTTCTTCCGTTCCTTTATAGCACCTTTCTATTGTGCCAGTCTTTCCATCATCACACCTCTGTTGTAATGCCTTTCCTATGGTATTGATCTGTCAAATTGCTACAGGTTATTTCTGGAAATTTTGTGTGCTCCGTAAAATTCTGGAGGTTGTTAATGGCTGAGACAACAAAACCACCCCTCAAAAGCCTAAAACAAACTCCTCAAACTCACTGAATTTTGTAGAAGTGTTGGCTCAGTAGTGTATTGGTTTATGTAAAATAAAGTACAAGTGTGCATGTTGCTTAAGCCTTTGGGGCATTTGCTGGCAAATTTGCTGGCTGTGCTTTGCTATGGTCATGGTAAAGTGTGGAACCATGGCCATGTTTTTGGGGTACAGAAAGGCAGCTCATCCCTGTAATGAGTTAAGTGCCCTCCCCCAGTGGCCTAGACCCCTAGGCCCTGAGTGCAGCAGGCAGATCTGGGTGCTGGTAATGGTGTTCACTGAGATACTCAGACCAGTTGAGCCAGCTACAGGGGCCTCCAGGGAGGAGGGAGGCAGTATGCCAGGCTGGATTTGAAATGAGCTGCAGAGGATGGATGAAGAGTCATCCATTGAACTCCCATTTGGAGGATGCTGCCCTGCAGGGTAAAGTGGGAGGGGTGGGAGAGTTTGGACATGGCCTAAAATGGTTATAATGACCCCTGGATGAGGTTGATCAGATCAGTCAAAGGCTGTTGGTGCCCTGGGAGCCTGGCAGTTGATATTTTCCTGAGTAGAACAAGCTTTTTCAAAGGATTTTCTATCTAAATGGAAATTTGATAATGATTATCTGTACTGCCTGAAGGGAAGAAATTGATACATCTCACTACTTCTCCCCTCAGGGCAGGATGGTACCTGTCCCAGAGGGATGCAACAGGCAGTGTGTTGCCTGGCTAGGACTGTGGTGGGGCTGTTATATTTTCCACTGTGAGATCTGTACCTGGCCTCATCATCTTCCTTCTGAAGCTGTCTACACTGGTCCCCAGGTGTCCATTATTCTCACAGTGAGGTTGAAGTGCAGGGTTTCTAAGGGCTAGTAACACTTACTGGGTGTGGTGGTTTACAGCAGATGGCTTGTGGCTTCACTGTGTCTCTTCTCTCTCACTTGGTCGCCTGGGGTCTTGACTTGTTGTGTATCGAAGAGACACTTTGATCATCACTTCACTGAGAGGATAACGTATGATTTTACTAAAAATTGGTCATGAGGGAGGAATGTGTTAGCCTCAGGTTAGCCAGGCTCTGGTGTTACTTGACATAAATACGCTGTAGTAATATCCTGTAGTGAGCCCTCAGTGGAGTGGGTAACCTCACAGCACAGCTTCTCCCATTGCAGTATGAGAAACAAAGTTTCTGGGACCTGGAAAAGGCTTGGCCCAAATAAGCTTGTATTCCAGGTGTGGAGAAGTGAGCCTTGCTGATTTATGGTCTATGTATGTACACAAAGAAGCTCCAAACAGAATAATTGCATAAGTTTGTATAGACAGTGACTCATGAGAAAACTAATGATCATTGACTTTTTCCAGGAGAAAATTTGGTACTCAGGTTGCTAAATAAATTTAGCTTCAGGAGCTTTCTCATGTGTAGGACTGAAGGAAAGATTTTGCATTCCATAAGCAACAGAACACATATTGTTCTTAGCTAAAGGTGTTACCTGAACTGATGAATCAAATCTGAGTTGCAGTGTCTCTTTATCATGCTTTGAACTGAAAAGGTACTAAAGATATTACACAGACTCATTTCCTGGGTAACAAACAATTTTAATATGTAGCTGTAGTCTATTGAGTTGCTTCAGTTGAAGAAAGTGCTTTACATGACACTTAAAGTTGCATCTGGTCATCAGCAAGTTGTTTCATGTAGTTGGAAATCTTTGTAAAAAAGACTTCCAAGTTTGCACAGTTGTATTTGACAAATGTTATAGAGATTTCTGTGTTGTTTTTTTGTTTGTTTGTTTTACTGAATAGGGGAAATTGTACCAAAATAGCAAAAAATTACAAGTTTTTCCAGGCTTGAATTTTGATGAAGACTTTGAAGAAGACTTTTTTCTGTGCTTTGGCTGTAGCATATTGATACTCATGATTAGAAATAATCTTCTTGAAGTGTAAGACCATGATCTTAACTTGTTTTAATATGTACCTAAAAGTAGTGGTACTAGAAAAGGTGGTTACTGCTGAGCTTCAGTCTTTACCAAACAAACACACCTACTTTGTAAATCAGGTGCATCTACTACTACCATTTCTGCAGTAGTATTTGTATATAAGTATAATGATGGAATTAGCTTGACATACCTGAGAAACTTGGTGAGAGTACCCACAGCAGATAATAATTCCCTGCATTTGGGAAAGGAGCTGAAGGTATTAAAACATCTGGTTACCTTCAGTTTGTGTCTGCTTTCCTCACTGTGCTTGCTACTGTCAAGAGCACCAAGCATCCACTTCATTATTGCCTCAACATAGATTACTATACAAGATGGGTATGAAAATTCAGTTTTTGTTCCCAAAGAAATAAATAAACCCAAGCACCTGATGATAGATGTTAACTTCTGGCTGCTGTGTGAGACATGGAAGGGGTTAAATCTCTCTGTAGGACAAAATGCTCTGTGGTAACCAGCAAATGTTCTGAGGTTTCCTTTGGTTAAAAGGAAATGCCTTGTGCATACGAATAAGCAGAATTCCATTTTTGCCTGCAGGCCCTGTGTTTAACACTGTTACTGGCTACTGCACAGTCAGGCCACCAACTCTGAGGTTATCCGATTGTCCTGTTGACTGTCAACAAAATGTGTTCCAGCCCAGTGTATGAGATGCCTTTGCAAATCAGAGAGCAGACTGTCTGGCTCAGAATTGCTTCTTATGCACACAGTGTAAGGTCTTGGGCTCCTTGGAGCAGGACCACCTCCATGGGGTGAATTTAGGTTTTCCTGGTTTAAGACAATTCCAGCTGGTCACTTGTAAATGCAAGCTCTAGGAATCCTGGGAGTACAAAAATTGAGTTTTTTGGCATGGCAGCGAGGATGGTATGGAACAAAGTGAACAGTGCTAATACTAGAAGATTTTTGACACAGAGACTACAGTACTGCTGAGCTGTTTTGATAGTCAGATTAATTCAGGGGAGTACTCCTCCAGTCAGAGGAGTACTTCTAAGTACAGCTGAGATTGGAGAAGATTCCAGGAGGTGGAAGCAGGAGGGCAGAGTCATTCTCTGCACCATAGGCTCTGATACAAAGTCGTATTTATGCACTTGTGTATCACAGTGACTTCTGAGATGATTCACTCCATTTTTATTTTTTATTTGGCAGCATTCTTCAGTGGTTTGGATACAATACGCAGGTTAGTCCATGTGTGGGAAGTAAAAAAACCAAAAGCTAGAAAAAAAAATAGATGAACTACGACCACCTGTTTTTTTTGCCACATACTATCTGATTCTTGACTAAATCCCTTAAAAATTTTGAGGAATGTGAAATTGTGTTTACTTTACAGATGGACAAGTTGAACCAGAGAGCATATTAGTTTCAGAAATCTGCTATGATATAAAGCTTTAGCTCTCAATTTTAAACAATATTTTAGTAACTTCTGTTGTATTGAAATTGTAATGATTTCAGCTTGAAAGAAATTTGCATGAGTAATTTAATCCATTTATTGTTGTGTAGTAGTTCCTACGCCTAGGTTAGTAGTAGTAGAACTAGTAGTTCCACACCTACTACCCAGAGTAATATGAAGATGATAAAGTCATTCTTGCCTCACTGAACGCTTTAGGAGGGGATCTCTGACTTCTGATTCCTAATGCTGTTTTCCACGTGCCTCGTGGTAATATATTGAACTAAGTGTGTTATTTGATATTATCAGAACATGGAAGCTATTCTCATTAGCTGGGTTTGTCCCTCATCTGTCTTGTTTCAGGTTTCATATAGCTAAGAACAGTGTTTCTATGTGCACCAGCGCTTTTGGATGAGAGATATTTGTTACTATAACACTTAAATGCAGTTTTGCTGATATTTATTTTTCTTTTTGATGCAACTCTATCACTGCTGCTTTTGTTCCCCTTTAATCCTCAAAAGCATCAAATAATACTTGTCTTTGAACGTAGGTTATGAATTGTCTTCTAACAGCAGAGGTTTCATTACTGGCACCAGTTTACTTAATGTAATTGGAGAATGCAAGCAGAAGGTTTTTAAGCAATTTAATCCCCATTGTATTTGAAAAACTGGAATTTTGGGTCTCTTTCATTTTGGGTCTCTTTCATCTGTTATCAGTATATATACTTCATGTCAAATTGTCCAAGAGAGAAAGCTGAGCAAAAATTAAGTGGGATAAGGAAATTAATTGCTTTTTCCTACTTAGTATCTGTAGCTAAGTGCAGCTTAACAATACCTTAGGTTGTTGCGACTTCAATTTATCGTTCGTTTTGCAGGCTGTAATGGAGGCACACATCACTTGAGGGTTGTCCTATTAGATGGTTTGGCACTAAAACTGTAGTAGTAGTATCAGGAAAATAACTGGAAAGGAAAAAAAATCATACATAAACTTAGTAACTTTATTGTATGAATATCTGCAACTTGCAAATACATCTCCATGAAATAATGTGGTAAGAATGAGATGAAGAGGAGAAAATGTTTCTGCTCAACATAATAAAAGGCTGCCTCTTTGATCAGTAGTCACTTCAACAGTGTCTGACTAATCTTTTTCTTACATTCTATGCGTCAAGGATATTAGACAAGTTTTCACCCAGTGCCAAAGGTGATGGGAGAACATATCACTTGCAGTAAGAAATAGTGCCAGAGTGCTGAAAAGACAGTAGCTGTTTTCTGATTAAATTACATTTGTCTCTCCAACCTCCGCTACATGGCAGTTGATTTTTTTTTATGTATTTTCCAATGCTGTTTTTCAGCCAAAGGCTAAGAGGGAATGTAGGTACACTGCATACCTGTAAGAGGCAAGAGACTAGAATGTTCTGTCTCAAAAATAGCATCTGTATTATAAAGACAAGATCCTACATCTTCTGGCCCCAGTGTCCTTGTTATTTGCATCAAGGCACCAGCATGAATCAGTTCACTGCGGCAGCAGTCCAGCTGCTGTGACTTGCATTATTATCAGGTACCTGATTGCAGTCTCTGGATGGATGGAGGGCTGGATGTGACTAGCATACCAACCTGCACTGCTGCTGTCTGACAGCCGTCTGTGATGAGAACAGAAGCCCACCCAGCCCTGCAGAAAAGTTCTTCAAGGATACAAAGAAACCATTTAGTGATATCTGATCAGACACTATGATTCCGTGCTGTTTTTGATATATTTCCCTCTTGTCCAGAAGATGCTTTGGCAAATGTGTTTGGGCCGTGTAGAATGAAGATGATACAAAGCTTCAGTTCTGAAACTGCAATTGTTTTCTTTTGACAAAATTAGTTTGGAAGCTGAGATACATTTGTGTTGTTCCAAGGCTACAGTGGTCCAAGTGACGGATTCCACCACGATTGATCATGATTTGCTTTTCCTTTCTTTTGATTTTTCTGTTTCCTGACAATGTAGCTATCTGACTTCATAAAATTTCAGGATCATGCTTATGACTTTTTAGATGCTCTGTTAAGTGGTTGAAAAACTATGTCTTGACTTGTCTGTTGATCGCAAATCTATGTAATCAAACTAATTCCGGTTGCCTTCAACAGAGCAATTCTTGACCTGTACTACTTGCAGGTTGTTTAAATAGCACTTTATATAATACCATTCTAATCTAAATCTGATTATCAAAGCAAACACACACACACATACACATGTATACACACACATATATTTATATGTTTATATATATATATATGTATATATATTTATGAGTTAGCAGAAGAAAAAGCCCAACATAAATTCTTTTCCTTGATATTTTTTTTCTGGAAATGAAGACAACTTGACACCAAAAAGAAACTAACATGCAGAAGTGATGGGGAAAAAAAAACAAAAACATATGCTATGAAGATTAAGAGAAGAGGGACATAAATAGGATCTCTGTTCCTTAGCGGCTACCACACCTAGAATTTAAAGGTCATAAACTGCTTCTGCCTCTGGTTTCCATAGATATTTCCATGATACTCACTTGCATTCTCTGCCCTGGCTTTCTTGGCTACGCGCACTCAACAAAACATCTGAATGCTGTGCTTAGAATTGAGCAGTGTGTGTCACCCAGTGTAAGCAGTTAGCGCTAGTCAACATGATGCCAAACAGACCTCTGAGTTCTGAACTCAGTGTTTTCTATCTGATACTACTTCATTTTATTTTGCTTGAGAGCTTGAGCAGAAGTGAGCATGTTGAAAGGCTTTTGGGAAGAGTCCTTGTTGTAAGACTCTTGTAAGACTGCATGTTTTGTAGAAATGCATAGTTTATGGATTTCCACACAAACAAAAAATGTACATTCCAAATTCCACATAAGACTGGAAGCATTCAGCTGCAGACTGGGCTTTGAGTACAGGTTCTGTAGGACCATGCTGGTTATATTTTTGAACTTTTCCAATTATTATTCATGCTGTATTTTGAATAGTTTGGAGAAAATCTAAACTGTTTAATGCTCTTTTGAACAGAAATACAACTATGCCTGCACCTTTTGCACTGATGAAAGTACACTGCATTGCAGTGAGCTCTCAGTTTTGTCCATTCTCTGAACTATTCTTTGTTAACTACCTTCAGATTCTTTGCTGAATTATATCTTTCTTTCAGCAGTCCCCTTAGATGAGGTACTGGGAATTCCGTGGCTTCTCTTATCACATTCTCAGTATGAAAGTGCAGGATAAAATGAAGTGTAGCTTTTGGAGCAAAATGCTAATTTACAATGCAGCAGGAAAAAGAGAAATTAATAACCATTAGAGTTATGAAAAGGAAAAATCACATTCAGATGGAAGGAGATGCTTTTAATTTCTGTGTGTTAAACAGGATCATACTGCATCTTTGAAACTATCTTATGTGGGATGTGCTTCAGTAGAGAATATTCTACTCGAAAGTGGACCCTAGACAGTTTGACACGGAAGTTATTAATACTTGCTCTTTCCCTTATTAATTTTTATCTGGTATGCTATTCATGATAAATATTAATGTCGTCTTTTAGTCTCATAAGGCAGTGTTTTTTTACACTTTAAGTTATTAAGTTGCACAATAATATGACCAAGCCAAGTGAATTTTTTTAAGTGCCTGGTCCAGAGTTAACGCTGAACCTATGTCAAACTGGTAATCTGGGACTAAGGACAAAAGTAGATCACTATTATTCAATACTAAAAGTACTAAATTACATTAAGGCATCTGAGTACCTATACTTCTATCCACATATAGTAGTAACAAACTGATCTTGAAATACTGGGAATTAATAGCTCAGTTTAATGTCAAAACAAATATAATAATGCTTGTTGAACCAGAAAGAGAATGCTGAGAAATGTGAGGTGTACCGGGGAAGTAGCAGAAATAACTTGAGGTACAGAAGCATGTCCTAACAATGAGAAATGACAGAACTTCTGTGGAGTGTAGCAGTAGGAAGGTTTAGCAACAAATAACTCTGTAACTGTCTGCACTGCAAGAAAAGATGGGATGCTGAACTTGCAGAAAGGCTTGAATTGTTTGTAGCGAGATATTAGAAGTCCAGGAAGTTCAAACCATGGATTAGACATAAATTTTTAACTATGGGGTATAAATAATTGGAGAAGACTTTCATGGGCAATGTAAATTTTATATTACTTGGAGTAAGTATATAAATCAAAATGGTGTACCTCAGTAAGAGAGCGAGCCCCATTTAACATATTAGATAGGAATGACTTCTTGAAGCCATGGGAAGTGGTGTTTGGTGCAAGAGACTATGATTGTCTCTTCGCCTTTATTTCAGCCATTTCTAAATAAACCTTTTTGCATTCATTAATCTAATGGATGTGAAATATTAACCACATGGAATAATACAGTCAAAAGGGGCCATCAGATGTTGAAGTCCAGCTGACTGACCATATTGGAACTAACAAAAAGACATTAGTAAGGGTAAATGTCACTTGAATACTTATAATTATGTGGCATTAGCCACCCCTCTAGAAAATCTGTTCCGGTGTTCGACCACCCTCATGGGAAATAAATCTTTCCTAAAACCCAGTCTGAAACTCCTTGGATTCAACTTCATATTCAACATTAATGATATTCCCTTGTCAGGTCTCATAAGATAGGCCTAAAATACATACTGACTGGAAAGTGCAAGTCCATGTTGGTATTTTCTGACTTCAGGAAGGAGGTAAGTACGTTGCTGGAGTACCTTGGCATCATATTAGGTGCTATTGGTGGAGTTGTTATCAGTAGATTTAATGTGCAGATAACTGATGAGAAATTAGGAGTAATTGTTGGCTTCGACCTGCCAGCCTATGTACGCTTATAACACCATTCATGTAATTAAGGATACTGCATGTAAAGTCAATTCCTATCTATAGTAAGAAAAATCACTTATGCTCTGACTACTCAGATACCCAAGTAAAAATGAAACACTGCTCTTTCAGAAGTCTGTACTGTACTCAGCTAGTGGTGGAGACAGATTTTTGAGCATAGTATTCCTCATATTACAATGTGACACTGTTAATTGCAAAATTTAAATGTGTATGTTAGTACATTACAGAAACACAGAATTGTAGGGGTTAGAAGGGACCAATAGAGATAATCTAGTCCAACCCCCCTGCCAATTCAGGCTCCCTAAACCAGGCTGCACAGGTAGGCATTCAGATGGGTCTTGAACGTCTCCAGAGGAGACTCCACAAACTCTCTACATCACTCTCTGTTGTGCAGCCTGCTCTAGTGCTTCATCACCCTTACCATGAAGGAGTTCCGATGCACACTTGTGCGGAACATCCTAAGCTTCAGTTTGTGGCCATTTCCCCTTGTCCTATTGCCACATACCACTGAAAAGAGTCTGACCTCATTCCTTTGCCTCCCACACCTTAGGTATTTACAGGTATTGATCGTACCCTCTCTGAGTCATCTTTTCTGAAGGCTGAACATACACAGGTCACACAGCTGTTCCTCATAGAAGAGGTGTTCCAGGCCCTTTATCATCTTTGAGGCCCTGCTCTGGTCTCTTTCCAGGAGAAGTGTTTGTTTTATTAAAAATTGCAGTTACTGAAAGTTATATAACTAGACATTTCATGCATTGTCTGGTTATATATGTCTAGTTGTATGACTTACATAGTGAAAATACCTTTAATTCTCACTTTTTGGTTGACAGGCAAATAGTGAGAGTTAAAAAATTAACAACTGTGTATGTTTCCAGTTGCAAAACCATTTTCAATGATGTACAACTTGTCTGCTTGGAAGAGGAGGAAGGAGAAATGAGAGGCTCAATACACAAAACTGTCTTAGTTCCCAGCGTTTGTTTACATGAAATGTCTGCAAAACAGATTTTGTTCAAAGGAAATTAATTGCATATACAAAGAATGCACATGGATGAAATGCAAGGCAAATCATAGAATGGCTTGCGTTGGAAAGGACCTCAAGGAACATCAAGTTCCAACCCTCCTGCTGCATGCAGGGGCAAATGAAGTCAGTTGAGTAGTTTTGTTCAGTTTGCTCTAGGATTCTGTACTTTAGAATTAGAAATAAGAATATAGAAAATAGGAATATAGAAATAGAATTAGAAATAAGCACTTCTTTTGTGCTTAAAGAAGGCACAATATTCCCTTTGGGAAAGCAAAAGAACAGCTTCTCCTTAGTTTTTTTTTTTTTTTTAATGGGAAATCAGTGTGCTAATCAGTTGTCTCTTGTATGTTCAACAAGAAGGAAACCAAAATCATTCCAATTGGCTCCTTGCAGGTGTTCTGATAGATTTGTCTGCCATCATGTGGTAAATATTCCTTAAAAAGCTGCAGCACTGCAAAGCTTTAGTCATTGATCCAGTGCCTTCACTGTGTACCTAACATAGTGTTGTGAAGGACTGCTCAGTTTCTTTGACTGATAGCTGGAGATAGGAACGTGCACATCTTGTTTGGAAAAGATATTAAAACTTCAGTTAAAAACAAACAAAAAACAACAACCTCACGGACAACAAAAATATAACAACAAAGAAAACCTTAACAAGCCCCCAGCCCCAAGTTGTTGATTTCTTATGTTTCATATCACCTGCTCTGTTACAGTAGTTTGTAGGAAGTGTGATCTTGTGCTTTTCCTTGAACTGTGCAGGCTTTATTTCTGTAGTAGCCAATTTTTGGGAGGGTGTTTTGTCTTTATATGTGCATGTAGTCTCTGTGCTAGATTTGGGCTTTTAGATATTATTATTTCCATAGCAAATCTGTGACAAAATACTCTTTGTTTTATAATGACATAAGCCTGTTACATTTGGCTGTACCAAATCTGATTTGTTTGATTTTTTTTTTTAAATATCTCTTGTGGGGAGAAAACACATTACTGGATCAATGGAAATACTTGTGGTTCATTTTTTTTTTCCCCAAGGTGCTTACTTGTTAGTAAAACAAGGTGAAATTTTTTAAACAATTGAAGTCATGCAGTCAAGCAATATCTATGAAAACTCCTGGTTTTCTTGAATCTTCTGAATTCTGAATTTACTTCTGTAACAGAAGTGATAAATAATGATCTTTTAGTGTAATGTTTCCCCCCTGAAATTCTCTAAACGTAAACAACAAGGCTATTTGTGTAGCATAACTAGACATCACAGAGCAATCTCTTCCAAGTGCTGTTTACCATTTTTGTGTATCTTTGTTTTTGGGATCTTTGTTTGTAGCTGCTAGCTTTTCCTCGGATTGTTCATTTTCATTCTCTTTTGGTGTTGCACAATGAACTATATATAATGCAGGCAGCCTTGAATTTAGCATATTTCAGGCACTCGTAAGAATGAGCAGGTTTTTGAACTGTTTTTCTCATATACTTAAGTTCCATCTTTTACCTCCCTTTCTCAGTATTCTGTTGGATTTCTCCACAATACTGTTCTCAACAAAACAGAATTGACAAGTGATTTGTGCCGAATGTATTGCTAGTTAACAGAAACTGCAGCTTATACTTACTGTAAGCTGCACTGTTCCATACCTCAATATTTTCCTCCAGAATTTAGAGCAATTTCCATGCTGAGGACAGAATGTGGAGAGCCTCTTCAAAACTAAAACTGAATTAAGTTGTGGGATCTGTCTTGGAGAAAACTGCAAACAGAGATGAGAGAGGAATATATTTACACTGCCATTTCTTGTTCATTCAAATTGATCCCAATGGAGTCAAGTGCACACACAGTGTCAAGGCTGTCACAAACAGGTTATGGCCTTCTGAGCTGTGCACATATGCTGTCGGTGTGTGCCCAGGGTTTGCAGCACTCTCCCTTCCATGCTGTAGCCAACAGTTGCAGCTCTCTAGAGGCATGTAGGGCACACATCCCTGGGAGTGCAGTGACATGAATTGGTTTCCTGCTGTCATATGCCTTCACAGGATGTATTTTCAATCTCACATACAGGGTGGGAGCTGTGGCTCACCTCTTACCTCTCAAGCTGCCTTTCTTCCAACAGGAAGACTGCTCGGGCTCTGAAACACAGCTCTGGAGCTAAATAATAATACTGTAGGCATTTTTCCTGGTGAGGATACTCTCTGGCTCATTGGGGTAATGACTAGGTACTGGGCCAAAGCACCAACACATTGCTGGGAAATAGTGCAAAGTCCTGGTTGGAGTAATTGAGGCTCTGTAGGAGTAGTCAGATCAAATAGAGTACAGTCATAACATTCAAATTAATACATGTGTGTTGTGTGTTCTTCATGCTTGTGAAGTATATGTATATATTTGTGTACATTTAAATATATAAAAATTCATTTTGATATATTATTTATGAGATTCTGAAGAATACATTTTCAGTAGTGGAAAAGGCTGAGAGCAAAACTCATAACTTAAATCTAGCCAAAAAGACAATGTGTCTGATGCTTAATTTTTCGCTGTCTATTAAGAAAGAACACTTGTGTGTGTATAGAGACAACAGAATAAGCCTATTATATTGCAATTCCTTCTGAAAGTTGGAAAATAGTTTAAATGCCTTAATGTGTTCTAGTCCTTAATATCTGCTGTGTCTTTCCCTCCAGTTGCTCTGTCTGACAGATATGTTGCCAAAAACTGAAGAGAGTAGGGGGAGAAGGTTATGAAATACTGAGGAATTCAAGATAAAAGGGTGTATAAATTTGGAAGTACTTCTACGCTAGAAGGAGAAATGTTTCCCAGATTTGACTGTTCTTCTCTTTTTAATAGCTATTAATTCCTCATGAAATCTAAGATAGATTTTGTCTTTTGAATGGCTTCTTTCCAGTTCTTTGTTTACAGAAAAATATTATTCTTTCCAAAATATGCTTTCCTTTAATTAAAGTATTTCAGGAGATATTCAGCAGTGTGCAAGTTGCTTTCTTATTGATTTCTAGTGCACTGCGTAACTTCATATCTGTTTATGTTTGAATTATATTTGTTTTCATTGTTCACTTAGAGTACAATAACACCTTCTGCTGCTACCAGATGGAGAATCAGAGATACCTTATACATTCTCCTACATTTTAAAATAATTTTGGAAAAGATATACTATGAAGGAATTAAAATATGCAGAGCATCTTGTTATGATGTTAAGGAACCTGTTTCCATGGGTTTTATTAATGGTTCTGTTCAGTTATTCCCCTGCTTCTCTGCATAAGGAAGAGTGAATTTCCTAGCTTTGGTAACTAAGCTTTCAGCTCCTGGAGCTGACATCATTAATCTGCTGTCCAAGTATGTCACAAACAAGTGGTTTTTAAAAGCTATATTTGTGTTTTGGGCTGCTTGTACTAGCAGGTAAAGCTGAGTGTGTGATATGTAATGCATACAGCTTTAGTGTGGCTGTGAGGATGCTGCGATCTTAAGTGAGAATGAGTTAATTCTCAAAACAAATGTCCAAGATAATTTGCCAACAAAGCTAATTGTCCCATCTACAATTCAGTTGACTTAACTGACTTAAAAGTATGTCATAACCTAATAGGTTTGCCACAGCCTTATTTCAAGATTTCCTTTTTGCTTTTTGGTCATTTGCTAGTATGTATAATGAAGAAACAGATAAGAACTGAAGGATTTGCTAGACAAGAGAGTAGCTTGGAGATAGTTTGGAGAAAGAAAACTTAAGGGGGAAATTGAGTCTGCAGAAGCTCCTCCAGTGTTCTCTTCTGTGACTTACAAGTCTGACACAATACACTATTGGTTCCACAGTTTTGAGCAACACATCCCTTTACTTTGAACATGCTTTGCTCTTTCTGCTAAACCATATGGGAGTCCCACACAATTCTCAGGTCCACCCAGTCCCACTACTCAAAAAAGAAAACAAAACAAAAAAACAACCCACCACCACCAACAAAAAAAAAACATACTGGAATAGTGAGCAGACAGAACAATAAGGGATGTGGTATAAGATGTTTCCTAAGAGATTTTTTTTTTTCCAGTTAATGCAACAAGACTTTCGAATGGATGCTTAGCAGAGGCTCCTGCTCAGGAAAGCAGGTTTCGTATGTTCTAGTTAATGAGCTATATGTTTTTGCATCGCTGACAAATTTGTCTGTTTTCCCATATATCCTCAGTCCAACTGCTACAGAAAATTAATAACATTTAATGCCAAGGCTGCTATGCTAGTATAATTTATTTAACCCAGTTGTCTGCATTCAACTGTTGAAGTGAGAAAAAGACCCCATTCACTCAGATTCCAACAGTATTACTGTTTCCACTTAAACTTTATTTCTGGGAGCCCAGATGGCCAGGGATGTCTAGGAGAGATGAAGCCAGGGTGAAGCCTGGCTGACCCAACCACACAGCAGTCACTGACTGATCTCCTGTTACTGGTCCTCGGGGATACTGTGACAAGAGGGTTGAGCATAGCAGTTGTTCTCTGGGGATATTAAAGTGAGTCTTCAACTATTAGTGGCAGAGAAATAGGTCTCTTCCCTTTTACCTCCCATGTGTTATTTTACAGTAAGGCTCCCTAGATTTGAAAAGCAGAGTGCAGTGTAAAAATTAAATTATTATTCAAACGTTTTTGCTCTTGGAATTTATTTCCAAGAATAAAGGCTCCAGATAGAGGTGAGGATAATCTTTAATGACAAATGGATAGAAATGACATCAAGGTCTTCCCATCATTAAAAAATATCTATTCAGCATTTAACTATAAATCTTCAGTGCTCCTAGGCTCTTTTTAGGAATTCAGCTCTTAATGCTATCTAAGCATTAGTGTTTTGCAGTTCAGAAATGTAGAACTGTGATTTAGAAATAAAGGCATGAAATGATTCTCAGTGGGGGAAAAAAATGTACTTGGTCACTGAGAAATAATTAATGAAACATAGCAATACCAGACTGATGGTTTATGTTATGGTGACTTTTTTTTTTTTTTGTCTG
>PPHD01008606.1:0-21574 GCA_002909625.1 Bambusicola thoracicus | reverse complement strand
TTTCTGAACTGTTAAAAGAATATCTTCCATGCCAGTGTAGTGTTCCTTCTTCTCAAAATATTTACAGGGTTATCCTGCTTTAAATTTATAGCCACCTCTGCATATTTTAAGTCATTAATGGAGCATTAGGAAATATGAAAATATTAATAAGGAATATTAAAACAATTCAAACCAGCCTGTAAAAAAGAAGTGATTCTTCTCTAATCTGTGCACTTCTTAGTTATCGTGGCATTATCGTGGCATTTAATAGCTACTCACTCTGAAAGTGCAGGCGCTTTTACTCCAGGAATAAGAAAAATGAAACTGCAATAAGCTTTAGAAACCTTTCACTCCTTCTGCTCAGACAGAAGTTGCAGCAACACTTTTGCTTAGCCCTCTTTGGTGCATCAGAGAACTTCCTTGGTGTGGACACCTCACTGCAGTACCAGTAGCACTGCCTGGAGAGGACTCCTTCAGCTCAGAGATCCACCATACCCAGACCTCACCTTCTCTTTGACATTTGGTTGTTAACATATTCCAACAGTTCTGATTTGCTCACAACCCTCGTGGGTGCACGCTCCTGCCAAACTGGAATGGTGGAATGAAGGCCATTACACCTTCATGCCAGCTGACTGGGATAAGGCACTTCTCAGGAAAAGAATGAGAGTAATGTCTCTCTCCTGCTTAAAGTGGACTCTGATCAAGTTTTTCTGTATTGTATCATTTTATGGAAAGCTCTGTATTTTGGTATTTGATCCAGTCAGCAGAACTTGAATGGGAAACAATCATCACATGCAATTATTATCAAAATATAGTAAAGTGCCATAGCTCTTTGCCTACATCCCAGTCATCTCAAGCAATAGCACTCAGCAAATCAAAGTAGGTCTGAAGACTTTTTCTGTTTATGTGGTATGACTACAAATACATCAGAAATATAAAATTGTTTCAGCCTCAGGTGGCTGCAATCAAAATTCCATCTGTATTTAAGAACATACACCTCAATAAAACCAGGGAATGAGACATGTTTTAACTTGTCAGGCTTGGGCTAAGTGCAATGCTTGAGAAGTGGTATACAGAATTGGTTATAACCGTCCCAACTGCTGTTATGCATAAAAGCAACACATCAACTGCCTGAAATTACACTGCTGCCTGATACACAATTCTCACCAAAAGAACCTAACAGCAGTGATCCAGTAATACATGAAGTAGCCTTACAGACAAAGAACGTCAGGGCATTATGTAGCGAAGACGCTCTGTTCACAGTATCAACACAGACACTGTGGTGCCAACCAACTGACCATGATGAGCTTTAGAGTGAATGATTTATTATAAATTGTAACCATAGCATTCAATATCCTGACTCGCCCAGATCTGTGAGCCAAAATAATAATAATAAGAATAAATAGAAGGTATACTCTTTCAGTTTTACTCTCTAGAGTTGATATACAACTTCATATTTGCTATTAAAGCACGATATCCCCTGCAATATCCCTTGATCTCTATCCCAGCTAAATCCCAGTCGGGAAATGCCCTTTATCAATGTGAGCATGCCGGTCTGCCCACTAGGGTATTAAAAGCACCAGACCTATCTTGTCAGAGGGTTGGCACTTGCAGTATTCTTATACAGAGTAAATAGCAGAAAACCACCATGAATACAAGTAGGTGAAAATTAAAGTTCATAAACAGCTCATATTTTCACAACTGCAAAAATAAATCATGTTCAGCTTGAAGTGGCTTCAAATATGTGGTATGAAAGGGGTGGGAGTGGCACAGATACCTTGTCCTGTTTCAAGCTGCTCTGAGTCACATGAAAGGGAAACTTTCCCACATCCTAATACATATACATACTGGCCTGCAGAAAAACGCGTGTTGCCCAGCAGATGTGTAGTGACACGGCTTCTTCCCAGCTCTGCTTATCTGTATCAGGAGGGGGAAAAAAAAAAAGCTATTAGGTAGATTGGGAAGGGGTGAGGAGCTTGAGAACATTTGTGGTTATGCAGAGATAACTGCATGCATCAGTACAGGTTAGGAGCTGACCTGCTGGAAAGGAGCTTTGCAGAGAAGGACCTGGGTGTCCTGGTGGTCAACAAGTTGATCACGAGCCAGCAGCATGCCCCTGTGGCCAAGAAGGCCAATAGTATCCTGGGGTGCATTATAAATAGCATGGCCAGCAGGTCGAGGGAGGTTCTTCTCCCCCTCTACTCTGCCCTGGTGAGGTCATTTGGAGTACTGTGTCCACTTCTGGGCTCCTCATATCATTCTGATTCACTGTCTTTCTAGACAGGGAACTTCTAGAGACAGCCCAGCAGAGGGCCACAAAGATGATGAGAGGCCTTCATTGCTAACATGATGGTAAGCACTCTAAGCCATGCTTTAAAAGCCTTGATTAGACAGACATAATGACAGCAAACATTTTTCCACCATTATTATAATTCAACACCCACAGAAATGCAATCGTGTGTATCCAGCTACATTTTGATGTTTAATAGACTTCAGAAAAAATAGAGGCATATGATAAAATAGGAATCCACTGTGAAGACCAAGAATGGAGAGCTAGAAGCAGAGAAAATAGATATTATTGGGTTAAGAGCAACAAGAAAATGCAACCGAGGACTAAATGAAAAGAAAACAGAACAAATAAATTTACTCTTAGTCATTCATCTCTGTTGTAAAGAAGAAAAAAATGAAAAAAGGTTCTCATCAAGGAAAAAAAAAATCACTTGTTCCTTAATTTGAAATATTAATTAGGAATACAATTTCATTTAAAAGTTTAAGAGGGAATGATAGTGCTAGCCTATGAGGCCACTTTTCTTACAGTTTAAAATGCATCCTACTGGTGGATGTTCAACACGGCCCACAGATCACTCCAAACTCTATCCTTTTAAAAATTCAAATATAGTTATTCATCATAATGTAAAGAGGATATGTAAAATTACCAGAGTATGGAAAAGACTTAACAGCTGTTCAAAATAATTAGATGTAATCTCAAATGCAATTCCAGTAAAACTCATGGGAACATTAATTTCTGATTGCTTTCCTCTGCTAACCAGCACTTGCATTCATCAGTAAGTGACATTTCTACTGCACCATGAGGTGACATTGTGAGATCAGTACAACATCAACTCCTGTAAGCTGTCATCAAGTCTGAGGCAAGGTGGGGATTGCTACTTTCACTTTAAGAAAATCTGTTGGCTTATCATGCTCAGCTGCTGCACTGGGAGAGGTATGGTTGCTATATGGAGCAGACCTACCACTTCTGGAACAGAGCAGGAGAAGGTTGCAGCAGTAGACTCCAGGCTATAGATAACCTTCCTGGGGAGAATTCTGTAGAAAGGGTGTTCAGTGCCAGTGCACTGGTTGCCTTTGAGAACAGGAGCTTTTTAATCTTTTCTGCTGCAGTATTTTTATTCTAGTCATGTCCTCTCACGAAAGCAAAAAAACCATGCCCTGTGGCCTTTATATTTGCACCCCCATACAAAGTCCAGAGAATTTAGTCAGTCTAACAGGCTGCAGTTACCAGGTGACATCTGCTGCACAGAGAGAACAAGACTTACCAGAGAGACAATTATTCCTGAGATGTTGGTAGTAGCAGGGAAGTGATTGAGTGAGATGAGCCTTGACAGCCCAGGCAGGAAAAACATTCCCCAGGCTACAGAGAAAGGTGGAAATCTGTAAGGTCCCTGCTGGGCAAACTCATTTACATCTCCAATCCAAAAATGAGCATTCACATGAAGAAAAGACATCAGGTAAAGATCAGAAAAAGGATCCTTTGTGCCAGATCAAAGGACTGGCCCTTAAGAGTCATGAGCCTCACTTACAGCCTCACACCAGTCCCTGATGCGTCAGAGAAAGGCAGTAAAACAGATTTTGTACAAACAAGGGCCAAGGAATGAATCCTTCCTAGCCACAGCAGGAGACCTTGAACAATAGTTTGTCTTAATACAGCACCGCAGTGACCAAAGTGAAGAGCAGGCAGACAGTGGAAGCAACTCCAACCATCAGATTTGATGATATTTTTCAATCGTAAGTGCTTGATTCAAATAATGAATTCCAATCTTAGTGCTGTTTAGCAATTTTTTTGTTTTCAATTTTCATGAAAACCATTTGGATTTGCAAGTAGAATATATAGCCACTTCATTAAAATCAGTGCTATTTCTGCCCCAAAAAGGAGAGCAAGCTTTAATATATGCATAACAAAATTAATCATGAAACTCAATACTTATTTACTGTGCGATTAGGTGATATCTTATTTCAGAAATGCATGTTATGTACCAACTCCTAGTGAAACAATATCATCACAAGACTTGCTACTTACACATTTAGCCAGCACTGCTTTATAACTGTTCTATAGACAGCTTCTCATGGACATCAAACACCAGCTCATGCCTCATTGATTCATTTTCTACCTCCCCAGATTAGGTTAGAAATACTCTGTTAACGGCCTTAGCCTGGTGTCTCACACCCCTATTAACCACTCCATAACACAACATATAAACATAAACTTAGTGAAGCTTTTCTCTCTGCAAACCACAGTTTCCTGGCTTTAGGGAAACTGTAATTCTGCGCTCCAGGTTACGAGCTTCAACCCTTGCTGCACCCAGAGCCGTTAGGTTTTGCTGCACCAGGCACGTCCCATACAGTTGCCTGCTTACACAACTCTCTGGCAATCTGCTCTTAGGCTTGCTTCCTTGCTGCTGTTTCTAAATGAGCACATACTTCATATGGACTCACTCCCAGCCCTCAGGAGCTACAAGGTCACCCGGATCATCTCAGCTTCCTTTTATTGGAGTCTGTGGTAACTCAGTTACCTCATACTTGCCTCGGATTAAGAGAGCACAGGGGCAGCTACTGTGCATCCCCTGTACCTCATTTACTTTCCGACTACAAGATGAAAGGAAGAAAGGTAGGAAAAGGAGAGGAAAGAATCCAAGATACCTTACATTTTAAAAGCTGGTTCATATGTTTCTCAGAGTTCATTATGCCATGCCTACAAACAGCCCATCCACGCTACAGTCTATGTAAATAATCCATGTATAAATTATGTAGTCTATTTGCATATGAACAAGGGAATTGTTAGGAAAATCAACTGAAAAATAACTGTATATATTTACATTTATTTGACCTGAAGGTACTTATTTCTCCTTTTGCCAAAATGAATTCCTCATATTATTATTTTTAAGAATGCCAATGATGTGGTTGTTTGTTTGTTTGTTTTCCTGCTGATGGCCTTCATAAAACATGAAGTATTCACACTTCTATGAATACCAATACTTCTCTGCATATGGAGTCTGCAAAAATCTCTCACATACACATGTACATCACTCCTGCCATTTTTTAGATAAAGTATCATTTGTAAAACACAAGGAATTCCAAGGCCTAGAAAGCAGCATCCTTTTACATTTATTGATAGATAGTGACAATAAATGCATGACAGCCTTCCAACATATGTTTATTGGACAAGGGGCTGCATCTAAACTTCAGCTAGCATTGTTCAAACCCAGAACTTTAGAAATTGTTGTAGAGCTTGGTATGCCTGTCACCCCTCCAGTCCTTTGGCTGTCAGAAGTACAACTGTGCTGGAAATATAAAGGAGATCACTCTGTTTCTTGGCCTCAGCAATGAAAACCACTACATCACAGAGCAGAAAACTCACCAGGCAAAGGGAATGCAGTGCACAATACAGGACCCTTTCTGTCTCTGAATGCTGGCACTCAGAGTGTTTTCAGGAGGTAAACAACCCAGAAGACCATTTCCCTCCCCAGCCACAGCTGTGTTCAGCAGACATCTCTGGAGCAAGAAGAGCAAGGCCAGCCTGCAGGATGCTCTCCAGGAGAGCCCCAGAAACATGGAGCATCCTCCACTTACCTGAAACAATCCAGTGCAGATCCCTCACTAGGAACAACACCAACCTTTGGCAAAGGCATTTGGGAAAGGCTGACTGCGTCTTCCTGGTTGGCTTTGGAAATGAGAGGCTTCATTGCAATTCTATTTTCATCTTCTGGGCTGAATTGCTGTTCTCGCTGGCGTAGGCTAGCAGAGTTCATTTATTGGTACATTCATTCTTGTGCTGCTGGGCAGCAATTGCAAATCTAATTACTTCTGAAGTGGATCTTGGGCTTTTGCACAGGTGTTTTGTTTAATATTAAATCTAAATAAAAAACATACCAGCGGGGACTGGTTAATAAACATGAGCTACCACTCTCCAGGAGAGGAGCCACATCTTTTTCCCTCCCTGCCACTCTCATGTAATTCCTCAGGCAGCACCACAAAGCAATCAGCAATCACCATCACACTGCTTATAAGCAACAGCTGGCACCATTACCAAGTGTGCAAGCTCAAGACAGGATTTCCCTCTCTATCACTGCTGGAAACAAAGAGCTAATTGATTTGTGGAGCCTTGTCTCTCCAGGACAGCTTTGTTCAGTTTCTTCATTGAATGTCTTCAGTGATGCCTGTATAATCCCTTCAATAAAACAGCCAGAGATTAATAAATAATTCAATAGAGAAAGTGCAAGAATGAATTGCAAGCAAGCCAAAATGCATCAAAAAGTAATTTAAAATGTATTTTCTACTCTGTGAGGCACGTGTTTTTCTGTAAATGCACAAAGGCACACGTTGACTGAGAAGCTGCCATTATAAGCATATCATAGTGCTCCGCAGTAACACCTTCAGCTTAAAGGCCTGATGGGCTCAAAACAAACAAACAAGCAAAAAAAAAAAAAATAGTTGTCATGTTTTTCTTAGAGTTTGACTTCAAAATTATGAAGAAAAGATCACAGCTGTGATCAACAAGAAGAGAAATAATGTAGGAAATATTGTGGGAGGCATTAGCACTCATTGTTTTTCATTCCTTCTGTATATATTTTTATCCATGCTTCAAGATTTGATTTTAAATCTCTATGTGGGTTGGAAGAATCTTAGCTCCCTTATTGTAAGCTGTTCTTCTCCAGCTTTCATAGCAATTTATATTACCTGATCAAAAAGTTTTCCCGAGAGTCATTTAATCAGTTCTTCAAGCTTTCTCTATTGCTGGGGAAGATAAAGAGCATAGAAGATAGCATTATGATAAAAATATACAGTTCCTTTTGTTGACTTCAGAAGTTTTTGCTTAAATTTTAGCTTCTTCCATACTCCTCTCCACTCCTCAGTCTCCATCGCTGGTCGCTTTGCACTGCTTCTACTATTCAGAGGAACTGGAATAACTTTCCAAACTGCCTGTAGTTGCTGCCGCCTTCTAGACAGCAGGTAACATTTTTATTTCTGACCCTGTCAGAAAAATACACACAACTTTAAGACCAACCTGGGAAATGCATTCTCCAGCCATTACTCACCACTATAGATACCTTGGACAGCCAAGTGTATGCTAGCAATTGTGGAGCTAACCCAACTGTAACGTGTGAAGCTCACAAACTCTTGGAAGATTCAGACATTAGGGAGAGGAAAAGGTAAAATCACGTCACTCACAAATCCTGCAGCACACACAGCTCAGCTACCCAAGCAGAAAAATTTTCCATCTGTTTCACGTGAGAGGAATATTTTATGTGGTTGTTGTTTCAATGCCACCATTTCATTCCTCTTTTGAAAAATATAATAGGAAGCTTTGCCAGGGCTCTTTTAGCCAGAACAAAAATGTTTTCAATCAACATGAGACAACAACCCTGAAAATAAACACCAATAATTGGGTTTTTTTTCCACTCATTTCACTCTGCCATGGAAAAAAAATGCAAATTTCAAAATCTTTGGCTACTGAACATTCACCCTCTACAGGATTCTGAGATGTTTTACCACATCCATTTAATCAAAATCTAAGCCTTTAATTCACTTTCAAGTTTTTTTTTCCTGAAACACTTCCTTAATCATTCATTTAAATAATATGAAGTTTGAACAATATTTAACAAAAAAAGCAATTTCCTTTTTGAACCAGTGATCATGCAGCGTAGTGATATACACGATATACTTCAGTTTGTGTATGAATTTATTATCAAGAAAAGAAAGTAACTATTCTTCCTTAAAACAACAACATTCTCCTGAACTAAGTACCAGAAGCAATACTTCGGATTTTTGATGATCATAGAATCATCGAGATTAGAAAGACCTTTAAGATCATCCTGTCCGGCCATCCATCTACCACCAATATTGCTCACTAAAGCAGGTACCTCAGTGCCACATCTCCACGGTTCTTGAACACCTACAGGGATGGTGACTCCGGGCACCACCTCACTGAGCAGCCTATGCCAACGTATCACTACTCTTTCAGAGATTAACCTTTTCCTAATATCCAAACTGAGCCCCCCACAGCAAAACATGATGCCTCTCCCTCTTGTTTTATTCCTGTTTAAAGTCCTAGAACAATATTTAAATTTAACAGTCAAAGTGCTGGGTAGGAGGAAACAATATCACTTTAGCTACATCACAGCTTATCTGTATGTCCCAATGCCCTCAGAAGGTAAAGAAAATGATTCCTGTTAAAAAGAGAAAAACAAGTAAACAGAATGCTGTGAACATCCTCTATAAATGTCACCAGGGATGAGCTGCCTTTTTTTACACAGGAAATGAAGGAGTACAGATTAGAATGCTTCCTTAATAGTAGTCCATAAAAGCTATAGAAATGCCTTGGTTTAGCTGTTGCTGTTATCAAATAGTTCATTCTGGTATTACGCAAGTAGTAAATTGTTGTATTTATCCTAATTCTTTCAGTGGTGTCTGTCATATTTGTATTGTTATTGCACCATGGGCATTTGTATTACATTACTATGGCTAGAAAAACAGTGGCTGGGTTAAAACCATGATGCTGCTAGAGAGAAAACTATGAATTTCAGCACAGAAAGGCATTCTACTTCCTCACAAAAGAGGGTGTGATTTTTGCAAACTAGTCTTTCCCCATCAGCTGCCACACAGAGGTATGCAGGAGGCCTCACCATGGAAAAAGTAGAAAGGTGTAAGAAACTGGAAAACACAGTTTGAAGTGAAGCACTATTCAGAGTAAGGCAATAGGAGGCCAGCTAATTCAGGTTGTTAACCATGCAGAAAATGCCAGCACTTTTAAAATAATAAAATCAAACTTTTTTTTCTAATCCCCTGTTAAAGAAAATTAGAAACCAACTCAGTGCCGACAAGCACAAGTAGCTGTTTGAAGTTACTCAATTGCCTCCACTTTCAGTACTTGGCTAAAAGCTCTTGACAGCTTCCTATTCACACTTTCAGAAACTTTCACTTCTGATCTAAGTGAGACTTGCAAACACAGTCCTTCATGATGTTGCACTACATCTACTTTGTTCAGCACTGATAGCAGACTTGTAGGCAGGGTTGGTAATTTTCGGTGTATTTTAGAACCTCAGAAGAAGTTTCAGGTAGATTTGATACTAAAAATGAGTCAAAATTGAAGTTGTGGCTGCGGTGAGAGTCTCATGTTGAAAGTCAGCTTTTCAAAGGAGTCTGAAACCATTTCCTTTGTGAAAGCATCACCTATTATAAAGAAACAGCATTTAATGAGATTCTATGGGTATAAAAAAGGGAACGCTAGTTATTATCTGTCATGAAATCATGAAAAGAACTTGCAGGCACCTCGCTGAGTGCCAGAGGAGAAAAATGTTCAAGTCTTCTGAAGTCCTGTGTACTGCTTAGAGCAATGGCAGTGCTCGAATAAAGTGTATGTGAACTTTATGCAAGTGTCACGGAACAAGACTAGACAAGGTAACTCAAAAGCAGGCTGACGGAGGAAAGAAGTGTTCTTGTGTGTCAAGATTCAGCTCACCTTCTGACATGTGATTTCATCAGGTGTTCAAAGATGAAGATTTAACTTCGGGGTGGATTAACTGGTTTTGACAAGTCAAAAGCCATAGCACAATAGCCCATAGACAAATTAATTCCTTTCAATTTTAGCTTATTCTTCCCCCTGGGTAGGCTACCTCCTCACCCACTACAAGCCACTGAACTTAGCAGTCTTTTCAAGCTCCAAAACAACAAAATGGAAGGCTTTGTAAGTGACTGCACTGCTTTCCTTTCTCTGTTTAGAGAATTCCTGGTCTGAACAAATTTAGAATCAAGAAACAAATTAATTTGATACATAGCCTACTTCACAGTAGTAATTACAGAGCTACTCCCTACCTGATTTCATTATCCTTTTCTCCAACTATTTCTCTGCAGGATGTGATGCTGAGTGAACAGATACTTGTCAGAAATGTTTATTTGCAAAGGAGATGTTTTCATACAAGAGGCAAAATTCTGAGATGCAACATGCTTTGAGATGACCAATCGTGTCTCCTTCCAAGTTGGAGCCTTGTTTATCTCAGGCCCATATTTTTGCCGCAATTAGAATGGATACTTTTCAGTTCAATCCTCGATTCCTTCAACCTGATGGAATCCGAATAGGTGACAAACTTCCACACACAACCTTGAATCATCTGGGACACAATTTGTACGGTTTTGGCCAATTCCAGAGTGAAAAGACAGCCTGAATTTCAAATATCCTTTCCGGTGAAAAGAAAAATATGAAAGAAACTAGGAAAATATGGAACATACTGTGTGTTTTTCATCACAACCAAATACATCCAAAGAGTAGAACATTAACAATTCAGTACTAATTTTTTGCATCTTAAGGCCATGCACCTATTTTATAATAAATTCTAAATGCAGAAACTGGTTGACAGTTCTTGCACAGTGCTTGAAGCTAAGAAGCTTGAAGTACTGTAAAGCTTGTATAAACAGACAGCAAAGGGAAATTTCTAATACCGAATGCCTGAAGAAAGACACTTTATCTATCAAATGGAAAGCACAGCCCAACAGATTTGTTTATTCCAGCAAACATTCATGTTGAATTCATTGTACCACTAGAAAGTAGCTTTCAAAAGGTTCTCAACTAATGAAATAGTAAAGCCAACAGCTAGTAGGTAGGTAGACATAGAGGAAGTAATTGGCATTTTTGCAAGGAATGAAAATACAAGAACAACAGAAACCATTTTACTTGATTCAAAGAAACCTCACATCTTTATAGTGCCTTTGTTCTTTCAACTAGCTGGCGAGCAGCTGCCAGCAGTGAGCAGGCAGCATGCAAAGTCCACTGGAGTCTGCTTGTTAGTTCCAATCTTTACACTTCTCAGGTAAGCAGCTTGGGAACATCATGTACCTTTAAAATTTTCAATTCAAACACAAGATTCAACTTGTTTCAACAGGAAAGGTGGCAAGGGCCATAATGTTTGCCCTGTTGCAAACTGATTTTTTAACCCTTTCTCAGCTTTCCCATTCACATGCTGCTTTTCAATCTTTGTTTTTAATGAGTCACCATCACCATCTTACTTGGTTTTACGAGACAAATTAGAAAATCCATTTGGGATGTCTGGTTGCTGACAAGGCAAGCAATTCAAGTTTCCTCATGTGAAAGTAGATATAATTGCAAAAAGCCAGGAAGTATGGAAAAGAGCAGGTTTTGAGGAGGGGACCAAAGATGTGTTTATGCAGTGCTAGAAAGATTATTCTGTGGCAGGAGGCTATAAATTCTGCCACTTACACACAGTGATGCCCAGCCTCCTTGTTCCTCTCTTCACCACTCTGGCTGATTAACAAGTTTATGGGAAAGACTGCTGATTAAAACTAATCACCAAGCACCTATAGAGGGAACAAAGCTTCTGTTCAACCTCTACTTGCCTTGTCCTGCCTTTTCTATGAGCTTCTCAAACATCACTGATTTTATTCACTCTTGTACTGTAATTTGGGATGGAAAGGTATCATTATCAGATACACTGTTGCTTAATATACATGAAAGCTGCACAGACAGAGAAGTCACCACACTGCAGGGCCAAAGGTAGAGTTATATACTACAGCAAGACCAGGCATATGTATGTTATTCCTGATCTGTTTCTCCAGGCTAGTCTTGAAGACTTAAAGTAACAGAAATTAGTCTTCCTAATGTAGACTAGCACTTCAGTATCTTTGTTGAAAAGACCTACTATGTATCTCTGAACTTTTTTCAGTTCAGTTTAAGCCTGTTAATTCTCAGTTCACCAACTGCAGTCAGACAGAACAGACTGTTCCCTTCCACCCTACAACAGATGCTAAATATGTGCAAACGATACATCCTCGTAATCCTCTCTTCTTCAGGCTAAAGAAAATCCTTTGCTCCATCTTCTTCACATGTTGTGTTTCCACGCTTCCAATAGCTCTCTTTTCCTCTCTCTATATTGATTTCTTGGATTTGGTATCATACTCTAGGAGAACTCAGAATAATACATAGTATCATAGAGCTGTTTGAGTTGGAAGGGACCCTTGAAGGCCATCTAGTCCAACTCCCCTGCAATGAACAGGGACACCTACAGCTACATCAGATGCTGAGAGCTCCAGCCTGACCTTGAGGGTCTCCAAGGACAGGGCATCCACCACATATCTAGGAACATGTTCCAGTACCTCACCACACTTATTGTAAAAAACTTCTTTACCATTTCCCCCTGTCCTGTCACAGCAGACCCTGCTGAAAAATCTGTTTTCTACTTTTTTATAGCCCCCCTTAATATGGAAGAATTCATTCCTCTTCCTCACAAAATATACATCTCATTTATATAATGGGATGTCACTTTTTACAGTCTTCCACCTGAAACTGTCGTGCCCTTCTGTACAAATGTCACCCAGCCAGCTCTCCCCATGCCATTGTTATTCCTAAGTACCAGCCTTCATATTTCTACCTGCTGATGAAATCTAATTCATTCCAGACTAAACCTCCAGTTTGACAAGACCATTCCAAATCCTAAGCTTGTCGTCCAGTATATTCCTGGCTCTCTCTCTGCTTGGTCTGCTCTGAGGATTTAAAAAGGCCGTTCTCCTGCCTCTTGTCCAAGTAATTAACAAAAGCACTGACTAGTTCTCATCCTTTTATCCTCTCATCTATGCTATGTGCTTTTAGATTGAGGCAGGATCATCTGAACATAAATTCAGATCCTCTTTCCTGTGGGTAATTGTACTGAGAATTCTAAATTAAAATTTGTAAGGCTTTTGTTTAGATATTCTCAGCAGCAGTGAAATTAAAGCTCCTTCAAAACTAAACAAATATTGCATCATAAAAAATTTCTCTCTTTAATGCTTTATCATTTCCACTTTTATGTTTATTCTTTCTCATTCCACTTACTGAACTGCTGCCTTATTGTATAACCCCCTATCTGGAAAAATACCTCACTGGTACACTGCAGTTATAACAGCTATTAATAAACAAACATGCATTTGTTTGGAGAAGCTAGCTTCTCGGTGACAATGGCACCAATTGTTTAAGAGTAATAAAAGCATCTCCTGAAGATTCTTCTCATCTCAGAGAAACTTTACTTTATTTCACCTTAGAGCACTTTGTCAAGAATCTTCCTATTTATCCAAATCTCTCTCAAGGCTGTCTTACAGATGCTTAGAAATTACTGCAAGACGGCCATGACAAACAGAGAAAGCTTTGACTCTCAAGGTGGTTTATAAACTGCAGCTAACTCATAATCTCTTTTGTGCACAGACAGAAACAGACATAGAAGCTTCCCAGAAGAAGAATGCATTTCCAGGACATTTCACAGCTTGCTTACTCCTCAGGCAGCAGCTACGTACAGGAAGGAGAGCTAACAAGACTGCTTAACTGCTTTATGACACCAAGACAACATTGAAGGACCTTCACAATGTGTAAAGTCAGGCCAAATACATCCACAACTTTATCCATCTACCATTTGCTTCTGATGTGAGGGGTAGCAGATGTCTAACACCGCTATTTGGCAACACCAGCCCAAAGTGGCCAGGCAATACCAATATCCCATCTAATCGGGAGCAAGTCTGTAATAAACAGATCAATCAACATCACAGGAACTTGTTGCTAGCACTTCATGGCCAAACAATAAAACATAAATCAGATCTACGAGCTGCTTCTGGAGACACACCCCAGGCAGTCCTACAACTGAGTTGGTTGTAGGTCCATCTCCATGAGCTTCTCAGGAGGAAAACCAAAGCAAGACTGTATGGTACTGCTGTTTTATTGGGGAAGAAAAGGAGGGAATGGAGAACAGGGAAAAACTGCAGCTGGGAAAATTAGTATGAAGGTTTCTTCTACAGATGCCATACATGTACCATTGAGACTTGTAAGGTTAAAGAGACAAAACATGTGAAAGTTAAGTGACAAAGATTCAGACTCTTTAAAATATGCCCAAGGAACTATGAGGGCCAAATAAAAACTATCCAGATTTAGAGCTTTTAGTCCATTGGATGTTCTGAGAATTGTAGCTTAATGCAGGCTATATACTAAAAAGTTCTCAACACAATCCATCACAGTGATCCTTTACCTATTCCTTCTTACCCATGTTTCAAGACCTTGGTTGTGAAGAAAAATACCTAAACTCACCCAGTTTGCCTTGAACAAAGTTTCCTCTAATTATGCTTTGGCTGCCAGCCTGAACAATTTACTCAGTGTCAGTTTAGGTCAATCTTGGCAAGGCTGAATCACAGAGATCAGTCAGCCCCAGGCAGTTTGTGCTTGGAAGGAATGTTTGCTAAGACCTCACCTTGCATCAGTCACCTTTTTCCAAGCTAAATAGAGCCTTACAGATAGTGCTAATTTTTACTCTAATATCTTGCTTTTATATTAAAACAACAATCTCTAATCATCTAGAAACAGTTTTACATGGACATTCCTCTAATCATTAAAACACCAAAATTGTTTCTGAACCACTGTTTTGTTTTTGTTTTTTTGAGGGGCTACCAAATGCATGTCATTCATTTAACAAGGTGACACCTCAAAGTACATTTATTTCACTGAATTCCCCAGATGAGCTTTCACAGACACTGCAACAGTAAAACTTCCCTGAGATATTTCCAAGCCAATGAAATAACCAAAGCAAGTTATTTGTAAAACTAATCCTGTAATCCCTCCTTACTGAGCATCAGTACTGGGAAGCACTGAACCTCATCTGTTTCATCTAATCTGTCCACAGTGCTAAGAATAACTGAAAATTGCTCAAAAGGACTCAATGTACATGTATTTCTCTAACTGTTAGCACATCTGCATTAGAGTTCTCTTCCACCAACTGGTCCTACCACACATTTATTCCTCCTAAAGCACTGGTCATAAAAAACAGAACTGTAAAACACCAAGTAAATGTAAAAAATATTTAAGTCGATATGAAAGCTAAAGTTTGTGATGGCTGACAAGTCAGGAAAATCCCAAAAGCCTAAACAGCTTAGAAACCACTTTTTTACTTTCCAAATTGTACTGTACATGGGTTTCTCCTGCTCCCTTGGGCACACAGAGCACAGACAGCTGATCACTTACAGTTTAATTCAATTGGCTCTTATTTGCATAGCCTGCAATTATTAATAAAATATAGGCCTCTGTTTTCTTCCATCTGGAGGCACAGCAGGTTGGCAAGTCACCAGCAAATTTTATATTGCTTTCCAAAGGCTGTGCCAATTAACAAATGGTGATGGTATCCAAAGGTGCGCTGGCCAGTTGGAATTAAGTCAGAATTAATAGCCAGATCCATCCCATTCCCAGCCATGTCCCATTATTAAATGAAATACATCCCTTCTGTTGTCTCATCAGCTTCCCCACATCCAGGATTCCTTTGTATTGTTCTAAGTCTTCAACATCTTTAAAAAAAACTGAAGCAAAACTCAGACAGTGCAAATCTCTGTTCCTCACAGCTGGGCTCCCCACATCCCCTTATTTTGGATCAAACAGCACATTTATCTTTGGAATCAATTTTTGAAGTGGCATGCTTCATCTCAAATTTTAAAACTTGCTTGAATCCCAAGCAACGTAATCCAGGAACCTGAACTTCATTTTAACTGCCCTGTGTTAAGGAGGGAAGAAATCTTTTTCCACCTGCAGACAGCACAAGCACAGCTGAAGAACAATACCATATTGCTTTCCATCCTTCTGAGCTTTTACGTAGACTTACAAAACAACAAAGTCTGTAATTTGGTTGATGTTGTACAAGAAGAAATAGTCCCCAGGCCACGGTCACGGCTTCACTGGCTGTAAGAGAAATAAACGGGTCTTGGAAACCAACAGCTACAATGCAGTCTGGGCCAGGGTACGAAGATTTCCACGCTGACTTTAGCCTTTAAACCAAATGTAGATTGATTGCAGCAGTGACAAGGCCAAACAGATTAACCTGCATGAAGTTCCATGCCATCAAAGCCATTCTGGATGCTCATTTTGAGTGTGTTGCCTCTAATCTGCTACAGTATCTACCCATGTTTTTGTCTCTGTAATTGGCTCACCAGCAGAAGGCATCCAACTATTTTAACTCACATGTTTAAACACGCAATTTTTCAGAGCTGCACTCTGAATGTTCTACACACAGATCCATGCACTTGGTCACTGATAGCTTTTTGGCTGTTTAGAGTTGGGTCATCCAACACTAATAAACAAGAACTGAAAAATGAGCCTAGAGCTAAACTTTGAAAGGAATTCAAATTCCATCATTTTATAAGAAAGAAATCATTAGCACCTGACACGTCTGAAACCACCATCAGTTTGGTTCCTATATAAAACACATCTATTCCCCTTTCTCAAGGGAGGATCTTTATGTCTAGCTTTAGCACTGCTCATCACATTTGTTTGTTATTTGGCAGAAGACAGTTGATGCTTTCAAAAGAATAGCCAGAGTATCAACTAGAGGAAGTGCTTTTTGTGAAACATCATATTCTGTGTTATTTTCCTGATTTTCCTTTTTTTCTACTCAAGATAATCACGTTCTCCAGTGTAATAATGAAGCTTTGCTATCATCAGATTGGCATGCAGTACTTTTAAGTGGTAAAAAAAATCATCACTCCTTTTCCACTCAGTAAGTTACTTTTCTGCAGTTCCTTTTACCTTCATGGGCAGAAAACTGTTTTGAAGGAGAAGACTACGATGTTATCCCCAACAGAAAAAGAATGTTTCTCTGAAAGCCTTTTTCTGAGTGTTCTAGTATGACTTTGCAGACTACATATATTTGAAACCTTTAAAAACCTTTATCATTTTGCTCAATGCTAGTTGAATTTCAATATTTCTGAGGTGCATTGTTGTTATTTTCCCCCCAGCAGTACAACGTGTTCAACTTTTCAACCATTTGTTCTGCCAGCCTAGATTTCATATTGCTTGATAACTCCAAACCACAAAAGCCTTCTCTGATTTCCACTTGGAAAGTCTTTCATCATTCATAAGGTTGTTTTCCACTTGATACTGGTTCTCCAGGCACCTTGTCTACCCACAGTCCTGTTTGATGCCCAATTTATCTATGAAAAACTTATACCAATTTACTTTGCAAACTAAGCCAGGAGTATATAGTTGCCTTGCAGATTCACCTGCTGCTCACACCATTTGACCCCATCTCATACATTTACCAAAGCTGCTATGGCTGCCAGTAGCCATGGTAAGTATATAAGTGTATTTTACCTTAGCTAAGGTTGAAAAGGAGGAAATCTATTAGGACCCAATTTGTCTCTTGATGATGCGTTGGAGGACTCCAACGGCAGATTGCACCATATCAAATATTTAGTATCTCAGCACCCTCTGCAAAACACTTAGCTGCACATCCCTTCACAACGGTTGTAAAGCTTATTATCTTTAGCTTTAAGATGCAGTGTTGCACTGAGCCATATCAGCTCCAGCAAGTAAAGTAAAGTATTTAACATCCAACAGTGCCCTGAATTTCAGCAGGTTAAGTTGTTAAGGTAATTAAAGGTAAACATTTCAGTGGGTGGTTAGTGCCAGCACTGAGATACTGTGCATGCAATGTGACGTACAACAAGTAAAGTTTTTGAATGCTGGCTGATGTTTTGCAGTATAATCTCAAGATAGAAATAAAGGAATCAGAAATAGATGTATTCAGTAGTGTATAATAGGTACGCCCACATGGCACTATAGGAAACATGAAGACTGTACCAACTCAAGGAAAGGCAGATACATGTATCTCTATTGTGGTAGGCATTTTCCTGCCCTTTGGCTACTGCTTCAGATATCACTGATTTATCTTTTTCTAACCATGGCAAACTAAGATCTAATTTGTTATCAAATAAATCTGATAAAACGTCAAGGTTTTTTTTCATGGTATTTGGTACTTTCTGGTAACTGAAAGTATTAACATCAACTTTCAATCACTCATTCTTCTATGATATTTTTCCTGTTGGAGATGTACAGTTCATTGCACACTCTCCTAAATGCCAGAAATGGAATTCTCAGTCTAAGTAAAATTTTCCCTTCTTGGGATCACAAGCATGTTTCCCAAGGTAACTGATACTCCTTTAAAACATTTCAAGGAAACATCTTCTCTATAGTTTCACATCTCTTACCAGAAATCTAGTCTAGCATTAGGTGCCACACCCCACGCACATCTCAAGCAGAGGTTTTAAATCACTTGTGCTATGCTTGTGCCAGACATTCTTCCTTCTCCTGGTCTGAGGTTCAACCTACAAGTAACTGACTCCATCAAATATACATTTCAAACACAAAGACCACAGGATTATTAATAGTATTTCTGTGCTATAAAAATAGGCTCCAAAAACATTCTCTTCACTTAGCAGTATGTTATGCTCCAAAACATTGCACTGTGAGGGGTAGTATGCATGCAAACTTGTAAGGAATTTTGTATCAACCTCATTAAAACAAGTTTTAGGCAATAATTTTGTCTGTAGATCAAGCAATAAGCAAGCAACCCCAAAGTTATCTTGAGATATTACAAAAGTTTAACTGAAAAGAAGTTAACACATTTTGCATGAAATTTTAACATGGTGAGAATGACAAGTTCTTATAATCGAAAAGACTACAGCAGAACAGAATGGCTACAAATCTAAAATTTATTTCCATGGATTTATGAACTAATGAAATGAAAAATTATATCTTGGTATTATTTTTTCCAGTATTTATATGAGCCTGTTTGTACGTTCCTCTCGGCAGAATTTCATTTGGCCTCGTTATGCCACATGGGTTGAAATTTTATGGATATAATGAATTGTTCCATCCATCCAATAACTGAACAAAGCTAATCAAGAAGAAAGTGTAAAAAAAATGAACTAAAAGGCAGAAAATATTTTTAAATCTTACCTTTATTTAACTGATTAGAAGTCAAGATAATTCAAATTCATGGTGCAGTAACAGTGAAGCAGGTAGGTAGGATTTTATCTTTGTGGAAGGCATTTGGAAGCCTTTGCACCTGAAAGCAATTCTTATTACATATTCCAGTACAAAGGAAAGCAACTAAGGCTTTAGAGGAGCAACTAAGGGGCTTAGCAGCCTGAAGGATTTTCCCCCAACATTTTTAATGTTACTGTTACATTACCTCTTATCCACAGGTACTTGGCAAGTCTTTCTTTTGAAGTTATTTATTTCAGGTTACAGATGCTGGTTTTTAGAGCACTTTTGGACATCTGACTCACAGAGAGCAAGTACTTATTAATCTCTCTGACTTGATTTGCATTACTTTCAACAGATTGAAAAATTAGGATCAAATACTGTCTTCTGGTTGGAAGCTCAATTGTGTGGACATGTGTGCCTGCATTTGCAGAATCAAATGTATTTTAACCCTCAAAATCAGGATGGATGAAGGATTTTAAACGTAAGCCAGTCAGAAAGTCAACATCTGTCTCAGTAAAATACTTGCTTAAAAACTGACAGGCTTTCTCTTTTGTGGCACGGAACTTCATCTTGCTGTCCAGTCATTTCTTCTGCAGTCTCACTGCTTTATCTTCCCACTCCATTGAGTAACTAGCTGAGTGCCCTGGCACAACTGATACTTGAGCCTCCATTTACAGAGAGGAAAGATGCCTATTTCTTATGTCAAATATTAATCACGAAGATCAATGCCAAATTTAACACCGCAAAGCTTGAATTTTGCATGAAAACCTCAATTTTGGCTTTTCTTGTTTTCCTATCTTATCCCTTGTATGGGGCAGTGTCTATTACATCCTTTGATACTTTGGTTTAATCAGCCAACGCTTTACATCTGCTTTACAAACTCCTCATTAATGTATGCAAAAGAACCTACTCACACCACTGCCGTTGCAAGTAGTTTTATATTAACTTCTACAATAGCTAGTTAGTGCTTTTTATAACCCGTTGACGTCCATGTCTCACTGCTTACCACCAGTCCCTACCTCAACTGGCTTATCTCAAATGATTCAAGAGACAAGAAGCGCAACTTGAAGAACAGTAGCCAGTAACAGACTCGATTACATACTTATGCTGCTGCCATCCATTAAAATATGAAGCCAGTAGAGATACAAGGAGGTCAAGGTTCCATGTGAAACGTCCACACTGGAATCTATCAAGATCTTCTTGTAAGTCTACAACCATTTGTTTAACTATCTTCTCAAGAGGTATTCTAATGAAAACATCTTTCATTAAATGCAGAAACTCTATGGCAGATTGATTTGACTCGACAAAAGTAATCCACCCAAGCTATTGAAATCACCCAAAACATCACCCAAGCTACCAAATAATGTCCCAACCATAATAAAAAATTTTGAGATTTTTGGTTCCCATGCTTTCCTTGTATGTGTAATGCTGAAACAAGAACCTGTGGTCAAACATAACATAGCTCAAATTCCGAACCAGAGAGGAAATGATATCTAGAAAGACTACAGTGGTGGCGTGGTATATAGATAGCTCTTTCTGCTCCAATATAGGGAACACATGCTTTCAAAGATATTTCCCCAAAAAATGTCGGTGGTCAGTCTCAAGGTAACGCTGGTCTACTTTCAAGTTGGTTACAAAATCCTTTGCTGTGGGCTGACACTCTTTTCACGAATGATATGCAGGCATTAAACACATGTGGCCATTCTCAGAAGGCACTGAGTTTTATAAAGCACCATCACTAATAAGTATCACAACAATACTGGTATAATAAAAACATAGTCTCAGCACATTGTGCCTTATTCTCTCTACTTAAAGGCAGTCTGAAAGAATATGGCCTTATAATAAAATTTATGGTGGCTTGTACATTACAGTAAATTATCTGGCCAGTTATGCTCTTAATGTTTTATAAATGTAATGTAACTGTTTGGAAGAGATGGTATTTTGTATGTGTTGTTTGGTTTTTTTTAAATTATGTCGGCAAACACATTAAAGCATTATCCACAATTATTTGCAATACATGGAGAAGACAACATTTCCAGATGAGATATAAATTTAGAGCTTTAATTAAACTTTGATCTTGAAAATTAACTCAGACATTCCTCCCATACTTGAAAATAAAAACTATTGTAAAATAATGCTGTTGATTTCAATTTCATGAAATTTATTATATTAATATTATGGAAAAAAAAATACTTCTTAAAACCGAAAACTTGACAGAAGTAATGATCTTTACAGTCAAAGAAAAATATAAATTACAAATAACTTCTGAAAGATGGTTCCTCATCTATATTTCAAAACCTTACCCAAAATACAGCTTTATGCAATAGAAAGTTCCACTGCAAACTGCTTCTAAACTGTTTGCTTCCCAGTGCTGCACAACGAATGCTGCATCTAGTTTAAATAATTCCAACAGCATCACGAAATGTGCATAAATGCCTTCTACCAAACTAAATTGCTTTCATGCAAAAGCTTGAAAACCTTTTAAATAATGTTTATGGCATAATGAATGTTTTCTAGGTGAGATGATGT